>ML101192.1:18502-57237 GCA_003697995.1 Taxidea taxus jeffersonii
CCCCCCCATACAGTTCCACTGTTTTGTTTCTTAAATTTTACATATGAGTGAAATCATATGGTATTCTCTGACTGACTTATTTCACTTAGCATAATACACTCTAGCTCCATCCACGTCAATGCAAATGGGAAGATTTAATTCTTTTTGATGGCTGAGTAATATTCCATTATGCACACGTGTGCACACACACACACACACACACACACCTTCTTTATCCATTCATCAGTTGTTGAACATTTGGGTTCTTTCCATACTTTGGGTATTGTTGATAATGCTGCTATAAACATCAGTGTGTGTAACCCTCTGAATCTGTATTTTTTTATTCCTTGGGTAACTACATAGTATTGCAATTGCTGGACCATAGGGTAGTTCCATTTTCAACTTTCTGAGGAAACTCCAAACTGTTCTCCAGAGTGGCTGCACCAGTATGCATTCCAACGAACAGGTCAAGAGGGTTCCCCTTTCTCCACGTCCTTGCCAACACCTGGTGTTCCTTGTGTTGTTAATTTTAGCCAAAAAAATGTTATTTCTTAATGTCAAGCTGAACACAGCTAGGCATGAGGTTGGGGGACAAGTTCCAGTGTGAATTAGGCTATGAGAACACAAATGCCACCTAAAGCCAGCAAAGAGGCTCCATGAGAATGAGGGTTATCTCCAGATCATACAGTGTTGTATCCCAGGCGTCTGGCACAGTGCTGACTCAGAGATCTAGAAGTTTTTTGTAAACATCTGACAAATACTGAGCCTCTTTGACATAAGGCCCATTACTTTATTCAGTTTTGTATCCCACAAATACCTACCATGGTGGTATTGTATAGTAACTGTTCACTTAACTGGTCACCAACCTGATTAAATAACTTATATTCCATGTTCTGGGTTAGATGGTGGGATATGCATTATCTCATTTAATATTCATAATAATCTTATTTGGACAAAATGTTACGGCCAATTTACAAAGAGAAAACAGAACTCAGTTAAACTAGTTGCTCTAAGTCATAGCACAGTGGGTGGCAAGATTTAAGTCTGAACCTTGGTCTGTCTGACTCCAGCATTTTTATTTCCTTTACCACATATTTCCCATTAAGTGTTAGTAGCATTCATATACACTACACATACACTACACTACACTGTGCACCAAGTTTGCACAGTCAAAGCATTCAAGAAACTTAAGTTTTCTTTACTACAGATCTTCTCAGAGCCTTTTCCATTCAGATGTGAAGTGCAGATCTCCAAGAATGTATTAAGTAGTTTTCCCCAAACTGTTTTACAGAGTCCTTTGGTGATGGAGCATCTCAAGAGACCACTGTTCCATAGAATACTTTTAATAAATAGTGTGCTATATCACCCCATATCTTAATGAACACCTGTTGAATTGAAATCATCTGGTCTTAGGTCTCAGAGAAGAATACCAGTTATCTGAAAGAGGGCAGAGCATGTGGGACATCTTCCTCTCTAACATGTCAGTAAGCCCCCAGATCCCTTAACTCTTCACAGAAATGGATTAATAGGAATTTCATTCTATGAAACTACCTTGTGAAATTCAAAAGTTACTGTTGTAAAAAAGTGAACTCCCAGCTTCCGTGGGCCATTAATATGCTCAGTAGCAGCTAAATCTTAAACCTCCAGAAACAGACTGGAATGCAAAGGTAGAAAGGACTATTTCACTAAAGGCGAATATTTTCTCATTTTTCTCCCTCCTCCTATTCCAAATATAACCCATTTGAGATCTCTTGGGGTTCTTTTTTTCTCTCTTGGTCAAAAATTTGATAGTTAATCAGATCTCCAAGGTAGCTGAATAGGAATGACAGTCTTCATATTTGATAGAAGTTGGAGACTGGGGGAAGTCTAAGCTGACATTAAAATGAACATTCCAGATTTCTGATTCTAGAAGTGGCCTCAATTACTTTCTCATGGCCCTTCCAGTCTTATTTTTGTTTCTGTCATTTATTTTTTTCAGTGTGATTCAAGACAAGCCTCAAATTAAATCTGTATATCACTTTGAATGTCTCTCCCTGTTTGTTTCCCTTCCTGCCTGCCAAGATCTGCTTTTCTACCACAGGGCTCTGCCTCTACCATGTGTTTCTTCCACATCTGCAGACAGTACTCACTCACTCACTCACCAGCTCCTGGCAAGTCCCAGACTTTGGGTCTTTCGCTGTGTGCAATTTAGCCAAATACTGCATTCAAAGATGGGGCAGCACCAGAAGTAAAATCAAAATACCTATTTCAGCCTAAAGAGACATGACAGCATTCCCAGAATAAGGATATGAAGCTCTAACACTAGATTTCTTCATTCATTTAACAAATATTCCAGAGCATCTACCATGTGCTGCGAACTATTCTAGACATTAAATAAGACAGACCATATCTCTCTTCTCACATCTAAGAAGGTGACATTTAGCCATGACTTAAGAAAGCAAGGCAGAAGCCAACATGCTGGGATCCAGGGCAGGGTTTTTTAGCTGGTTTTCCAGCTACAGCAATGCCTCAAAATGGGGACAAACTTGGCCTGTTCCTAAAACAGAAGTGTCGTGTAGGTGGTGTGTATGGAACAACAACAACAACAAAAAGGCAGGCAATGGGGTGGTGACACATTATACAAAGCTTTGTAGGAAGGCCAAAGGAAGGGGTCTGGAGTTTGGGTTTTTTCATTTTAATTCATGAGGGTTTAGCAGATGCTCTTAAGTTGGTGACAACACTAACCCCTGCTATTAGAAGAAAGGACTGCAGGAAGGTAAGAGCTCACCCTTCCCTCCAGTGGCTTGCGGTAGTCTTCTTTCTACACAGTGGAATAGCAATTGTTCTTAGTTACTAACCCATGCTATACTTCTGGTGGCAGAGGAAGCCTTTTCTCTTTGATTTCTCCACACTCCCTTCAAATACAACTCAGCCTTGAATCAGTGACTTCCTTGAATCCTACCAGAAACCTTTTCTTCACACATGACCTGTGACAAAGGATTTTTTCAAGTTCCTTTCAACCATTTCTGTGTTCCCAGTATCTCCACTTTGCCATTCCTCTGGAAGGTCCTCCCTCTCACCCTCCTATCAGCTAGAGTTACTAACCTTCCAAGAAAGCAGCAGGCTCACGATCACATTTCCACCTGGTATTCTTAACATAAATCCCAGAAGCACCTGAAGCATAACCATGTTTCAATGATCCTCAGCCACACTGGTGATGACTTTCTTTTCATATACGATACGGGGGAAGGGCTACATTGCTTACTTCCTCTCCTTCCTTCCCCTCTCCCAGACCCAAGATTTAGAATCCACATACTGTCCCACTGGTTGCCCTTCATTGATGTCCTCTCATGGACTAACTTCAGCCTCTGTAACATTTAAATAAAGTATATTTATTAATATACTTTATATATTATAATAAAT
The DNA here is from genome assembly GCA_003697995.1 of Taxidea taxus jeffersonii. Classification (NCBI taxonomy): domain Eukaryota; kingdom Metazoa; phylum Chordata; class Mammalia; order Carnivora; family Mustelidae; genus Taxidea; species Taxidea taxus. Next base: position 21,884 of record ML101192.1, read on the forward strand.
ACAATAAATAAATATAATATAATAATATAATAAATAAATGTTTCTTACTCATTCATTTGTTTAAAACAAAAACAAGAAATTAACAATAGGCCACTGACCACCAGGTAGTCAAGACACAGACTCTTGTCCTCAAGAGCTACAAGAAAGACTAGGAAGAAAGCAAAGTATGAAAAAGGCTCCATGTGAATGGTGCACTCAGTGGAAGGAATATTCCTCATTCAAAGAAAAGCTGAAATGCTTCTTTTAAGTCTTAATGACACACAAATACATTTTCAAGATACAACCTATAATTTCATCTATAACTGCCTTTTTCCTCTAATTATAACATTTTTATTAGAAAAGCTACACATATTTATTATAACAGAATTAGAAAACACTGTTGATCAATAAGAAAAAAATAATAATGCTTCAGTTTCTAATATCCCAAAATAACACTGCTGAAACTTGGAGACTGATGAATGGATAAAGAGGTGATATGTATATATATATGTGATGGAATATTATTCAGCCATCAAAAAGAATGAAATCTTGCCATTTGCAACAACGTGGATATGAACTAAGTCAGAGAAAGACAAATACCATACAATTTCACTCATATGTGGAATTTAAGAAACAAAACAGATGAACACAGGGGAAGGGAGGGAAAAAAAGAAAAAAGAAAGAGAAAAAAGAGAGAGAAACCATAAGCAATCCTTAACAACAGAGAACAAACTGCTGGTTGATGGAGGAGAGGTGGGCAGGATTGGGCTAGATGGGTGATGGGTATAAGGAGGGTACCTGATATGATGAGCACTGGATGTTATATGTAAGTGATGAATCACTGAATTCTACTCCTTGAAACCAATACTGCACTGTACATTACCTAACAAGAATTAAAATAGGGGCGCCTGGGTGGCTCAGTGGGTTAAAGCCTCTGTCTTCAGGCCAGGTCATGATCCCAGGGTCCTGGAATCGAGCCCCGCATTGGGCTCTCTGCTCAGTGGGGAGCCTGCTTCCCTGCCTGCCTCTCTGCCTACTCGTGACTCTGTCAAATAAATAAATAAAATCTTTTTTAAAAAAGAATTAAAATAAATTTTTAAAAAAGAAACCTGGAAATATAACTTTTTTAGGTATGTAGAAAGAAAGATGACAGAGAGACCAACCCAAAGGAGGTTAATGTGTTTATTAACAAAAATGGAGTTATGCTTCACATGTTACTTTATAATCTAAGCTTTTCACTTTATATATAGCAGGTATCTTTTCAGGTCAATACATGCTTCCCTAAAAAATATGTTAGTATAAGATTTGTTCATTTTTTTCCCAGAACCTCTCTTCTTTGTATACTACATCTGCTGCTCTGTGCTTATTCTCCCCACTTCCCACCCCTCCTCCCCACACACACAACTCTAGGATATTGGATAAGCACTTCCTGAAAGAGACTTCCCTCTTGGTATGCTCTGACCCATACCAAGGGGGTGCTGTGGAGAATCCCCAGGAACCTCTGGTTCCTCCCTCAGTCCCACCTCTAGCTGTGCATCATTGGGCAAGTATCTTTCTTTCTCTGAGTCCCAGGTTCCATTCTAAAATTAAATATCAATCCTATTTGTATTATTATTACCAACACTCCCTCTAATAATGCAGAAAAACTAGAGTATGTATTCTCTAATTATAAAGGACACAGCTTTTCTGTTCTGTCTGGTCAATGAACAGGAATACTCACTAATCGACAGACACAAACTGATTAGAAAATACCACACCAGAACAATGTAAGTTGAACTGCTCCTGAAAATGATTCAGACATCTTCAGATGTTGGAGTAGGGGTACAGGAAGAGAGCAGGGAGGTAGATCTGGGGCCCATTATATTACTACTTCTGATCAATAGCCAGCCTTACCCTACAATTTAAGGATTGTATATAAATGGGAAAGAACAGCCAAAAGACTCAACATAATAGCAGAAACCATTGCTGAAATCCCCAAAGACTCAGGAGTTTCACATCTGGACAAATGACCTCATTAGGATTTCACTCAGAGTGGAACAGAAGATGATGTCTCTGATTGCTAAACTAAAATATTTTTACATTGCCCTTTACCAGCTGCTTGGCATTATCAGAGAAGAAGAAAAGGCCTCATCTGAAACAAGAAGGACTTAGGGAGGAAATCAGACAGAACTTCCTAACAGGAATTTTTACAGATTTATAGAATTTATTTATATTTATTTATTTGTAGAAGATTTATAGAATTTTTATAGAATATTATTATATAAGAGCAAAAGGAATGGGGATAAAGGGGGGACAACCAAAATGAAAGAATAATAAGGAACCAGTTCAGTAAACTACTTTTAGAACAATGGGCTACTGAGCAACCTTCAAAATAATGGTTGTATAAATTTTTAAGTTGTTTCAGAATCCACAGTTAAGGTGAAAAAGGCAACTACAAATCAAATGTACAATACTATTCTCCCTTTTTTAAAAAGAAAAAGTCTTTAAGGGTACCCGGGTGACTCAGTTGGTTGAGTGTCCAACTTTTGATCTCAGCTCAGGTCATGATCTCAGGGTCCTGAGGTTGAGCCCCACATTAGGGAGGGGTGGGTTCCTGCTCATCCGGGAGTCTGCCTATCTCCCTCTCCCCCTCCCCATGGTCATGTTCACATGTACATGCTTGCTCTAATAAATCAATCAATCTTTGGAAAAGAAAGAAAGAGAGAAAGAAAAAAGAAAAAGTCTTTATTTACATCTTTGTTATGAGATTTTTATCTGGGCAGTGGGATAATAAGCACATTTTTTCTTAAATATATTTCTAATTATTTATGTGCTAGAAAATAATGGAAATTTTAAAAATTAAATGCATCTACATTCTCTGGGACCTTCTTCTAGAGTCTTTCTGCTGAGGGCTAGATATTTCCTTCTTCCCTATTCAACTGAGACAGATTCAAACTGCTTTAACACTAGCTCTTCTATGACTATCTTTTTATCATTTCTACTTTTAACTTGTTTGTCTCTTTTCTAGCCTTTTCTTGTGTCATTCTCCAAATAATCCAATCTCTCAGTTGGAACAGGCCTTGGATTTTATGAATTTCAACTTCTAACTCTGTATCAGGTAAGATGTTGATCAGCTAAGAAGCAGAAAACCTCAACTCACTGTCTAAACCAGGGTTCAGCAAACAAAGTAACACATGAGTAACACATACCGCCTGCTGCTTGTTTCTATAAATAAGGTTTTACCGGGACACAGACATCCTTGCTGTCTACATACTGTCAATGGCTGCTTTCACACTACAATGACTGAGCTGGCCTACAAAGCCTAGAGTCTTTACTGTGTGGCCCTTTACAGAAAAAGTTTGTAACTTCAGGTTTAAACAACAAATCCAAAGACGGGCAATTCCAGGATTGGTTGATTTCACAGTTCAATGACATTATCAAAGATCTGGTTCTTTCTAAACATCCACCATCTTCACTGCATCAGCTTTATCCCCAGACCAGCTCCCCACTACAAGATGACTATAGTGTGGTTCCAGGAATCACTTTCTGACTTAGACCGTGTTCAAAAAAAGATACTTTCTGACAGGCTTTGTTTTAGGAGTAGGGTAGCTTTTCTCCCTGGATGAGAGCATATTCCTCCTCACATTTCATCAGCTGCCATCATAAGCTCATGCCTAAACAAGTCATTCAAGAAAGTAGGACTTCTTGGGGCTTAGACTAATCAGTTTACAAATGACCCAGACAGAGCTGGAGATGTGCTATGATATGTAGAGTATCTCCTAGGGACTGGGCTTGGCTTTGTGTAACACAATACTCAAATTACAGTCACCTAAATTGGGGCCCATTATTCTTTCATGTTACAGGAAGTCCAGAAGAAATCCAGGGCTAATATAATGCCCAAAAGGCATTTTTCCATTTCTCTCAGTCTATACTTAATCATCTGTCACAAAATGGTTACAGGAGCTCCAGACATCATGTCTATGGTTTTACAGTGGACAAATAAAAAAGTAGGGGGAAAAGAAAAGGTCAAATGACCCTGCTCCCTTTTAAAGAGCTTTTCTAGAGCCCCATGTATCAGGTTTCCCTTTCACCTTGTTGACCAGAATTATGTCACATGATCACGTCACACATGACAACCCAAAGCTAACGTACACAATGGTGAAAACTGAAAGCGTTTTCCAAGATCAGAAATAAAGTAAGGATGCCCATTTTCATCACTCTTATTTAATATAGTACTTGAAATCCTAGCTAGAATGATTAGGCAAGACAAAAAAAAATAAAAGGCATCTAATCAAAAGAAATGAAATCTTGCCATTTGCGACAACATGAATGGAACTAGAGGGTATTATGCTTAGCGAAATAAGTCAGTCGGAGAAAGACAACTATCATATGATCTCCCTGATATGAGGAAGTGGAGATGCAACAGGGGTGGGGTTAAGGGGGTAGGAAAAGAATAAAGGAAACAAGATGGGATGGGGAGGGAGACAAACCAAGAGACTCTTAATGTCATAAAAAAAAACTGAGGGGAGTGGAGGGCGAGGGGTGTTGGGAGAGGGTGGTGGGGTTACATTATATGTTTATATAAAAATAAAAAAATTTTTTTAATTAAAAAAATAAAAAGCATCTAAATCAGAAAGAAGTAAAACTGGTGTAACTTGCAGATGATGTGATTTTGTATACAGAAAATCCCAAAGACTCAACCAAAGAATTATCAGAATTAGTCAATGATTTGAATGAAGTCACAGATGTAAAATCAACATGTAGAACTACCAGCTGCATATCTGTATAATAGTGGAACATCTGGAAAAAGAATAAAGAAAACTATTCTATTCACCATAGTGTCAAAAATGGTGAAATACCTAGAAATAATCTCAACCAAGGAGGTGAAAAATACGTACAATGAAAACTACAAGACTTTGTTGGAAGAAATCAAAGACACAAATAGAAAGACATCCCATGTTCATGTACTAAAAGAATAAATATTGTTAAAATGTCTGTACTACTCAAAGCCATTTAGAGATGCATTGTAATCACTATCAAAATTCCAATGGGGTTCACTGAAAATAACAAACAGAAAAAAAATCCTAAAATTTCTATAGAATCATGAAAGACCCTGAATAGCCAAAACAATCCTGGGGGGGTGGGATACAAAGTCAGAGGTATCACACTTCCTGGTTTCAACCTATACTACAAAGTTATAGTAATTAAAACACTAGAATACTGGCATAAAATAGATATAGAGAGACCAGTGGCATCAAGAAGAGAGCCCAGAATTAAACCTACACATATATTATCAACTAATATTTTACAAGGGAGCCAAGAACACTCAATGGAGAAAGGATAGTGTCATCAGCAAATATTGCTGGGAAAACTGGATAAAGATATAAAGAAGAATGAAACTGGATCCTTATCTTACACCACTCACAAAAATTAACACAAAATCGGTCAAAGAATTAAACATAAGACCTAAAACTATGAAACTTCTACAAGAAAATATGGGAAAGAAGCACCACAACATGAGCAATAATTTTTTGCATACGACACCAAAATCACAAACAACAAAAGCAAAGTCAACAAATGAGACTACATTAAGCTTAAAAGCTTCTACATGGAAAAAGAAACAATTGACTAAATGAAAGACAACCTCCAGAATGGGAGGGAGTAATTGCAAACTATGTATCAGATAAGGGGTTAATATCCAAAATATACAAAAAACTCATACAACTCAACAACAAAAAACAGTCCAATTTAAAATGGGCAGAGAAATTAAATAGACACTTCTGCAAAAAAAGACAACCAAACAGCCAACAGGTACATGAAAAGATGCTCAACATCCCTAATCCTCAAATCAAATCAAAACCACAATTAGACATCACTTCATACCTATTGGAATGGCTATATCAAGAAGTCAAGCGAAATACTGGTGAAGATGGAGATAAAAGGCAACCCTTGTACACTGCTAGTAGGAATGCAAATTGGTTCAGCTACTATGAAAACAGTATGGAGGTTCCTCAAAAAATTAAAAAACAGAGCTACCATATGATCCAGCAATTCCACCTCAGGGTTCAAACCCAAAGAAAATAAAAACAAGATATCAAAGAGATATATGCACTCCCACATTTACTATAGTGTAGCATTTATTCACAATAGCCAAAATATGGAAACAACCTAAGGGTCTGTTCAGTAGATGAATGGATAAAGAAGATGAGAGGGGGAGAGAGATTGAAAGAGAGAGATCTATTATTTAGCCATGAAAAAGGAAATCCTGCCATTTGTGACAACATGGATGAACCCTGAGGACATTATGCTAAAAAGTCGGACAAACACTGTATGATATTACTTATAAGTGAAATTTTTAAAAAGTCAACTGGTGGGGCACCTGGGTGGTACTATCAGTTAAGTGTCCGACTCTTGGTTTTGCTCGGGTCGTGATCTCAGGGTCATGGGATTAAGAGCCACACTGGGCTCCGTGCTCAGTGCAGAATCTGCTTGGGGCTTTCTCTCCCTCTGCCCTGCCCCTCCCCCTAAAATAAATAAATCTTTAAAAAAATAAAAAGTTGACTCGTAACAACTGTTTAGCAGAGGCTGGGGAGGGGAGTCACAGGTGGAACAGGAGAGATGTTAAGGGTACAAACTTGCAACTCCTAGAAAAATAAACCTGGGAGATATAATGCACATAATAGTAAATACAGACAATGATATTATATTATAAGCATCAAACACACTAAGAGACTAGATCCTAATCATTCCCACCACAAAAAAAGAAATGATAACTATGTGGCATGACAGAGATGCTAACTATTGCTACAGTGCCAACCATATTACAACATATAAATGTATCAAATCAACATATTATGTACCTCAAATTTACACAATGTTAACTGTCAAATACATTTCAACTTTTTAAAAAGAAAGCCTGAAAAATATAACCGTTTAGCTGAGCATTTTTACTTCTCACAATCAAATTTCTGTGAGTAGGTAAAAATTGATATTGAATAGCAACTTGAAGGCTCTGCCAGAGTGGATCCTTGAACAAAAACACAGTGTTGATCAAAAGAAAGGAGGAATGAGGATTGGGTAGATAAGTCACAATATTTACTGGATTATTTATTTATAATATCCAGTGAAAAAAACCCTCTATAGCATCTCTGATAATTTTATTTTACCATCTATTCATGTCACATTGCCCAGTCTAGATAAGAAAAAACTGTACACAAAGGTCTTGCTTCCCTCTGTTTTGATAGAGAAAATCTAAACTGCACTGGGGATTAATGTCCCCTTGTCCTCTGATCATCTTGGTTTAATAATACTTCAAAGGAAAAAGAAAAAACCTTGACCATGTCCTTTCCTTTTGGATCCCTCATTTGATCCACCTCCTGGGCATACTGTTCCTTAATTAATATTTGGAATAAAAGGTGATACAGAAAAAACACCAGTGTCACAAAAACAAACTGAAAATATTTTCTTTATGGCACAGAGTAATTTTTATCCCTGAATTTCTAACCATGCCATTGGAAATAATGTTTAAAAATCATTTTCATTTCATTCATTCCATCTGACAAGTTAGTGGTGAGATGGTTCTTTAAATATTTAATAATTGTTTGAGACATTTCCCTATTATAATTCTATGGTCAGTATCCCTTGGCTCTTTCATCAATCCCAGGGTCTGGAACAAACAGAGGCAGTTAATTTCCAGGCAAACGTTAAGTCATGTGATCTCTATTCCAATTTCCTGAAGGTCAAATGAAGCACTTGAAGGGGGTGTGTGCATTCCTCACCTTCCCTTCACCATTCTTTTCCTGCCCATCTGACTCCCCCACCTCCAGCCATGCACACCCTCCCAATCAAATCAAGCCAGGCTTCTCTTAATCATCATCAGGGAGACAAAAAGGTATAGCTTTGGAGCATCAGGCCACAATTTCACACTCCATTTGCACAAGAACTCAGAAGGCTGTTAATGTGCTGTTTTGCTTTTTAGCAAGCATCTCGGCAGTCATCACAGAAATGTGTTTTGGCGCGCCTCCCAGGGCATGGGAGCTATTTATGAGTGCTTGTCTTCAAGAGCCTACATGCTACATTAGGATGCCCACTGCCATCTGCAAACTGGACATGGCCCAGAGACATTTGGGAACAGACCAGGAGAACTTTGATATGTGAGGAAGGTGAAAGTAAATGTCACTTTTCATTTACTTCAACCCTGCCTACCTCTCTGCCAATCCAGTCCCACTTGCCAGGTACTTGTAGGATCCACCTTTGCCAACCCTCTTCTAAATAACTTGACAGTATAAAATCTTATGTTTTAATCCATGGGGATGACCCAAGTCACATCCGGCTCTTCCTTGCATACTCAACTCATCAACTTGGAATGAAAACTATCTCCAGCTTTCTCTTCTTCCTGCCATCCAACACCTCCAGATCAGGAAATACCCTTCGCTGACATTCACCACATGAAACATTCAAAATAGCAAGAGAAACCCAGGCCAAAGGATCGCCCTTGTATCACAATCTGCTCCCATGATAGCCATAATGCCAACACTTCCTGCCACACTCTTCCCGGGTACTGAGCTCCTGCTGATTCCAAGACACTATGAAGTAATTTATAAGCAGATTCATTTCCATTCAAACTCTAATTATTGAATACCAACTACGTGCCAGGCACCTAAAACAAGGAAAAAATTCCTCCTCTCTGGGAAAACTTGCAATCCACCAGAGTCACTAAAACAAATTATATACACATTGTATATATGTCCTTATGTGTATATATATGTATATGTACACATACACATATATCACTGAAACAAATATAGGCATATATTTTTTTCAATGGTATAGATGTTAAATGCTAGGGTGGTGATATGCATACGTGGATATATAGGAGCACAGAGAAGGGACACTTCACAAAACCCAAGAAATTAGAAGTTGCTTCCTAAAGAAGAAAACATATCATGAGTTATTTCTTGAATAATGTGTAAGATCCTTCTTAGCCAAGTGAAAATAGTAAGGCAGAGGCGGTCATAGAAGCAAAGGTACAGAATCAAGAAATGTAAGGTGAGGGTGGGGAGAAACTGGCAGCTTTTTACTACAAGACTGAACATGTGAGGCCAGGAGTGAAATGAGATGAACCAAGACAGACAAGGTAGGGCCAGGTCATAGAAGGCCTTGTATACTATATGCCAAGGAACATAGATTTTATTTCTCACAGGGGAGCAGTGGAAGGGGATTTAGCATGGGAGCTATATGATGAGATTTATGCTTTGGGTAGGTCACTCTGGTACCTGAGCGGAAGAAGAATTTAAGAGAGAAAAGGCAGAAGTAGGCAGCGATTAGGAGGCTGTGGCAGCAGAGCAGAAAGGAGGTTATGAGAGTGACCATCATGGAAACAAAGAGAAGGGCTGGATTCAAAAAAATAATGTGGGAGGAAAAACTGGCAGGATTTGGTGATTATCTGGATCTATGGAGTGAAAAAGAGGCAGGAGATTAAGATGACTTCCACATTTGTGACTTTTGTGACTACAAATGCAACTATAGGAAAAAGAGTTAGTGTGAAGAGGAGAATAGAAACTGTGTTGTACTTCATGCGTACTGTGTTTTAAAAGATGTTTATGGGGGTTGCCTGGGTGGCTCAGTGGGTTAAGCCTCTGCCTTCAGCTCAGGTCATGGTCTCAAGGTCCTGGGATAGAACCCCGCATTGGGCTCTCTGCTTCCCCCCACCTCCCTGCAGGCCTCTCTGCCTACCTGAGATCTCTCTCTCTCTCTCTCTCTGTCAAATAAAATCTTTAAAAAAAAAAGTTTACAGGACAATTCAGTGGATATATTCAGATGATAACTGGCTACTGGATGTGGAACTAGGGGACATGGTCAGAGCAGGAGACACAGATGTCTGAGTTATTTGCCTACAAGGGTTATTAAAACCATGAGACAATACACAGGTCACTTTATCAAAATGTGTAACACAGGAATGGAGGTGGAAGCTGTGAGGTAGAGCTGGGAGAGACCATTGTTGAAGGCAAAAGCAACATCCCATAAGAACATCCCATAAAAAGCTGAGAGGAAAAACAGTGAGAGCTGGAGGAAGGTAATCAAGGGGAGAGTGACAGAATAGAAGCCAAGGAGTTTGAGAGTTTCAAGAAGAAAAATGGGTTTGTGGAAAAACAAAGGAAATTCAACACATATATTTACCACTTTCCCCTCAAAAAAAGCAAAAACAAGGACCATAAAAAATGTTTTTGATTTATAAACACACAAAGGATACAGAATATGAGATACCAGCAGAGTGGACATTTTGATGAAGTTTTAGAAACTGCTAAGGAAACAGGCAAGTGTCATGAACTTAGCAGACTGGAGAAAACCAAAGCATGGTTTACAAAGCTTTTGGAATGAGGGTCAAAAAAATACAGAAAAAAATCTATTTCTATAGCATGGTCAGGAACGGGAGAGCAAGAACATTTGTAGCTCCAGTATGACTGGGCTGAAAATTGACAGACAGTTTGTAAGTTTGCATAAAAAAGAGTTAAACCCACAGCTAGTGACTGCCCTCCCCCATCCCAACCCAATACTGGACTTTGAGCTTCTGGAGAAGGTGAACAAGAGATATTCTGGTCTGAGGGACAGCAGGTCTGGGTGAGAGTGGGAGCAAGGAAGCTCACTAAAAAGAGGATCCACCAGGTGAACTTTGGTGTTGAACCAGGAGGTTCCTATCTTCATCCCCTCCCCGGCTCCCAGAATGCCAATAGCCCTCTTCACCTCTACCCTCTATATACATAACAAGCAGGATATAACAGACTCCTCCTCTGTGGGAAACTGACATCCACAGGAGAAAAGAATTACACATACAGACAATTGAAGATGCACCAATGAAAATCCCAATTTATCACCTTATCAACCTTCACAGAAGCTCTGTCATCCACAAGAGCTTCCAATCACTTCCAAACACTTTGCCATAACTGAAATGTGCAGTCAATAATCACCATACATTTGAGGAAAGCACCCACTGTGATAAACAGTCTAAATAAAGTGTTTTTAAAAGGGATCCTTAAAATGATATAATATCTTCAGAAGATAAAAGAAAATACCGCAGCTGTGATGAAAAAACAGTATATATTTTTCAAAAGAAAATTAACAAAACAGAAATGGTGACTGAAAATGATATGCAGGATATCAGAAATGTTAAGATGTATTCAATAGATAGGATTAGAAGATGAAATAAAGTCTCCCTGACAGTAGAAAAACAAATGAAAATGTAGAAAGTTCTAGTCCCAGAGAACTAAGAAAACACAAGAGAAATAACCAAGAGTATAATGCAAGGAAACTTTCAGAACTGAATGGCCATGAACTTCTAGAATCAGAGGGCCCAAAAGGGCCCAGCACAAAGGATAAGGAATAACCACACTACTTGAAGTCCTAGCCTCAGTAATCAGACAAGAAGAAGAAATGAGGCATCCATATTGGTAAAGAAGTTAAAAAGAAGAAGAAAAATAAAAAGTTAAACTCTCGCGATTTGCATATGACATGACCCTATACGTAGAAAATCCTAAAGATGCCACTAAAAAACTATAAGAAATAACAAATGAATTCAGAAAGTTCCAGTATTGGGACACCTGGGTGGCTCAGTTGGTTAAGCCACTGCCTTTGGTTCAGGTCATGATCCCAGGGTCCTGGGATCAAGTCCTACATTGGGCTCCTTGCTCAGCAGGGAGCCTGCTTCTCTCTCTGCCTCTGCCTGCCGCTCTGCCTACTTGTGCTCTCTCTGTCTCTCTCGCTCTCTTTGATAAGTAAATAAATAAATAAATAAAATCTTTTAAAAAAAAGAAAGCTGCAGAATACAAAAATTAATACCCAGAAAAAGAGCAGCATTTCTATACTCTAGTAACAAATTAGCAGAAAGAGAAATCAAGAAAACATCATTTATAATTGCACAAAAAAAATAAAATAAAATACCCATGAATCAATGTGACCAAAGAGGTAAAAGACCTTTACTCTGAAAACTATGAAACACTGATGGAAGAAAATGAAGATGACACAAACAACTGGAAAGATATTCCATGTTCACAGATTGGAATAATTAATATTATTAGAATGATCATGCTACCCAAAACAATCTATAGATTCAATTCCTATGAAAACACCAACAACATCTTTCACAAAACTAGAACAAATGATACTAAGATATTTATAGAACCACAAAAGATTCTGAATAGTCAAAAAAATCTTGACAAAGAAGGACAAAGCGGGAAGTATCACAATCCCAAGCTTCAAGATAAAATACAAAGCTACAAAATACAAAGTAATCAAAACAGTATAGTATTAGCACAAAAAGAGACACATAGATCAACAGTACAGAATAAAGAGCACAGAGATAAACCCACAATCACATGATCAATTAATCTGTGACAAAGGATGCAAGAATATACAATGGGGAAAAGACAGTCTCCTCAATGGTTTTGGGAAAACTGGACAGCCACATGCAAAAAAAAAAAAAAAGAAAAAAGAAAGAAAGAAAAGAAAAAGAAATTGGACCACTTTCTAACACTGTGTACAAAAATAAATCCAAAAGGGATTAAAGACCTAAATGTGAGACCTGAAACTATAAAAATTCTAGAAGAGAATGCAGGCAATAATTTCTGTCATATCAGCCACAGCAATATTTTTCTAGATATGTCTCCTTAGGCAAGGGAAACAAAGCAATAACAAACTACTGAGACTACATTAAATGAAAAGGAAACCATCATAAAAAGGAAAACACAACCTACTGAATGGGATAATATATCTGTGAATGATACATCCAATAAGGGGTTAATATCAATAGTTTATAAAGAATTCATACAACCCAACACCAAAAAACAAACAATCCAATTAAACATGAAGAGAGGAACTGAGTAGACATTTTTCCAAAGAAGACATGCAGATGAACAATGGGACACATGAAAAGATGTTTGACATCACTAATCATCATGGAAATGCCAATCAAAACCCCAATGAGAATGACTAAAATCAAAAAGACAAGAAAAAGCAAGTGTTGGGGCACCTGGGTGGCTCAGTGGGTTGAGCCTCTGCCTTCAGCTCAGGTCATGATCTCAGGGTCCTGGGATCGAGTCCCGCATCAGGCTCTCTGCTCAGCGGGGAGCCTGCTTCCTCCTCTCTCTCTGCCTGCCTCTCTACCTACTTGTGATCTCTCTCTCTGTCAAATAAATAAATAAAAAACCTTAAAAAAAAAAAAAAAAGAAAAAGCAAGTGTTAGTAAGTAAGCAAGGATGTAGAGAAAAAAAGAACCTTCATGCACTGTTGGTGGGAACGGGTACAGTCATTGTGGAAAACAGTACGGAGGGTCCTTAAAAAGTTAAAAATAGAAATACCATATGATCCAATAATTCCACTATTGGGTATTTACCCAAACAAAATGAAAACACTAATTCAAAAAGATATATGCACCCTCATTATTCACAATAGCCAAGATACAGAAGCAACCCAAGCATACATCTAAAGAAGAATATATAAGGAAGATGGAGGGGGGGTGTTAGTTTATTTATAAAATGAAATATTATGTAGTCATAAGAGAAAAGGATGAAATTTTGCCATTTGGGACAACATGGATGGACCAAGAGGCTATTATGCTATGTGAAATAAGTCAGATTGAGAAAGACAAATACTGTATGATTTCAGTCATAAGTCGAATCTTAAAAAAAAAAAAATGAACAAACAAACAAAAAGCAGAACCAGACCTATGAATACAGACAACAAACTGATGGTTGCTAATGTGTGAAGGGGAGTGGGAGATACAGGCTTCCAGTTATGGAGTGAAAAATTCAGAGGAATAAAAGGCACAGCATAAGGAATACAGTCAATGATACTATAGTAGCAATGTATCAGAACAGATGGTAGCTACACTTGGGGTAAGCATAGCATATTGTATATACCTGAAACTAATGTAATATTGTGTGTCAACTATACTTAAAAAAAAAAAAAGAAAGAATAACCAAACTAAAATTCATCACTGTGAAATTTCAGAGTATCCTAAAGATATCCTATCCAGAAGATATCCTAAAAAGTACTAGAGAGATAAAATGGGTCATCTATTTATTCATTTATTCAAGAGATATTTATCAAGAGTCTATTATGTATAGAACTTATGCATAAAATGGCTTGAAACTACAGATCAAAAGGAAATTTGGAAGTGAGCTTTACAGATGTAAAGAGATGTAAAGGCAGAAAGAATAGCAAGTGCAAAGGCCCTGAGATAGAAGTGCTCTTGGCATGCTTGATGTAAAGCATGGAAGCCAGGGTGGTCAGAATATAGCGAGTGAGGAGAGTGGGAAGGGTAAGGTCAAAGAACTAAGTAGAGACACATCCAGCAGCAACTTAGGACTTTAAATCTCATTCTAAGTGGGCTGGGCAGCTATCAGAGCAAAGGAATTGTAAATCTGATTTACTCCTTAAAAAAAAAAAAAAAAAACACACACCTAGTCTTGCTGCAGTACTTCAAAGAGATATAAAGGAATCAAAAGTCAAAGCAGAGACCTGTCAGGAGTCCACTGGAATAAGCCACATGAAGAAGCACAGTATCCTGGGCCCAGATGTGACAGTGGGGATACTGAGAAGTGGTTGGAGTATAGGCATATCTTGAAACTAAATGTAATAGTATCTATGGATGGGTTGGATGCAACACGTGAGAAAGGGCAGTCAAGATTGAATGCATGCTTTGGGGCCTGGACAGCTAAAAGAAATAATTGCCATTTCTGGTGATGTGGAAGACTGTGAAGAGCACATTTTAGGTAACGTTTTGAGAAGTGGTAATTTAGAGATACCTGTTAGACATCCAGTAGAGATGTTAGAAGGACTGGCTATCTCCAAGGAGGGAGGACTGGGCTCTCTATATAATCTGAGGAGTAGTATTAGTCAATGACGGCTGCTCTAACAGATAAACCCCAAACTTACAGCAGCTTAATAAAACAGTTTCCTTCTCACATGTGAAAGCAAAACAAATGTGTATTCCTGATTTGGGGGATGGCCTTTCTCACGGTTATTCAGGAACCCAGGCCTCTTCCACCTATGGCTCTGCCCTGTCTCCAAGTCCTCTGCATTTAGTCAGAGTGTGGGGAAAGAGAACAGGCAATCATACGATGTTTTTATAGGCCAGGTCAGGAAAGGATATAGACCACTTAGGCTTCCATGACCACAGCTAATTGCAAGTAAGGCTAAAATAGGGAGAGTAGCTGTGTGCTCCAGAAGAGCACAAGCTTTTAGTGAATGGCGGAGACCAGCTACAGGCAATCCTGTAGTTGTAGCCAAACAGCCATTTCATTTTCTTCTACAGATTCACATATACCTCATGTCCAAAGGATACAGCCTCAGGTTACATTCATTCCCTAAATCTAGCTCAGATCTCGGCACTCCAAGTATGTACGGTCCTCAACCTTAAATCTGGATGTAGCACCTCATAATTCATCCATCTCTGAGTAAAAGAACAAGTTAACTGCCTTTCTGCCTGCTCTATTCTAGAGAAGAAGGGACGAGATAACCACTATTAAGCCTCCCACTCAAAAAGGGAAGACTAGGAAAAACACTGTAGTCACTGAAATCCTGCTGAGGGGGCACAGTGAGAGACCTCTTCCCTGGAGGTGAGAAAACTCCTTGATTATGCTGATTGTGTTCTCTGGGGAGAACTATTTTCTTCGCTATTATCTATGCCAAGATCTTAACTGGGTGCTGCGTACTATAACCTTTTATGTGGCTATTCAACATTCTCAGCCCACATGTGGCTGGTATCATTTTGAGTCCCCAAAGACTGTGTTCAAAGCCTGATTAATTACAGCTGCTTTAATCTGGGCTTATACTTCCTTAGCAGTACAATTTCCTTATAACTTAGTAGGCTATAATTCTATTTGCTACCTGTCTGTACCCTTGTCAGTTATGACACCAAATCTCCTTCCTGAATTTAATTCTCAAGCTGATGCTGACCTTTGACTTGGTTTCCTTGCCTCTTACAACTCCATCTCTAGTAAACAACAGCTGGGATAACATGTGTGGGGAGAAAAGTTACTTTCTTAATCCAATCATTGCTACAAGGCTCAATTATAATGGGCCTATCTCCCTCAAAGCCTTTTTTAATTTATCAGTTAGCATGTGGGATCTATAAATAGTTGTCTTCCAGCTGAATTTCTGGGTTTTTTCTCTGTCTTTTATTCTGCTTATAAACCAGATGACTCTTTCTGGAGCTCACCTTTTTCTGCCAGCTCCTTATCAAACACAGCCAATAATAACCAACAAACTTTGTTGACTCTACTTTGTATTTCGCCAGGAGCTACAAGTTCTTTACCAACAAGTCTGCTTTCCAAGTTATCACAGAAAATGTTTTTTTTTTTTTTTGAAGAATCTGGAACTTCTTTTTTTTATTTTTTTTTTTTGCTCTTTTCCATTTTTTTTTTAACTTTATTTAAGCTTTATTTAAACATATGATGTAACCCCACCACCCTCACCCAACCCCTCTTCCCCCCACCCCCCTCAGTTTGTTTTATGACATTAAGAGTCTCTTTTGGTTTTTCTCCCTCCCGATCCCATCTTCTTACCATTTGCGACGACATGGATGGAACTAGAGCGTATTATGCTTAGCGAAATAAGTCAACTGGAGAAAGACAACTACCACATGATCTCCCTGATATGAGGAAGTGGAGATGCAACGGGGGTGGGAGTTAAGGTGGTAGGAAAAGTAAAAATGACAGAAAATGTTTTAACCAGATGTTTTCCCTTTATTACACAGAAACTATCATTCCTGCTTCTGACTTCGGCTTCCTTATTGTCTACCACCCAACCATTAAGGAGTGCCACGTATCTTAGGTTTCTATTATGGCAGAACCCATTGCAGATACTGATTTCTAGCTTAATTAGGCTAACGCAAGCTATTTTAACAGCTAAGTTCCCAAACCTCTGTGGCTTCACACACTCAAAGTCCAAATTTTGTTCTTGATTGATGGGCAGCCTTCACCTGATTGTTCAGAGATTCCAGCTCCTCACATTTGTGGCTCCATCCTTGGAGCCCTGTGCATCCAGCCAGCAGATAAGGGGGGAGGGAGAGGGAAGATCAAAGAATAAGTACGGGAGATGTTTATGGGCTAGGCCTGAAAATGGTACACATCACTTCTCACACTTCTCAAATGGCTAGATCTAAATGTAAAGGAGGCTAGGAAATGCAATCTAACTGTGCCCCCTGGATGAAGAGGAACTGGTTCTAAGAGAAGTCCTCTAGTCTCTGATACAGAAATAATCAGCATGTAAATGGATATTTAAAACCAGAGGACCCCATGAGATCATAGGGGAATCTATGGGCTGAACCCTGAGGCAGTCCAGAATTTAAAGGTGAGGAAGGTAAGAAGAAATCTGAAAATGAGATCTAAAAAAACAAAGGTGAGTTAGGAGGAAGACAAGCAAGTATGGGCTCTCATAAGCATAGTGAAGACATATTCCAAGACAAACAGAGATCAACACTTAGAAAATGTGGATAGGGGATGCCCGGGTGGCTCAATTAGTTAGACAGCTGCCTTTGGCTCAGGTCCTGATCCCAGGGTCCTGGGATCAAGTCCCACATCGGGCCCCTTGCTCAGCAGGAAGCCTGCTTCTCTCTCTGCCTCCACCTGCCTGTGCTCTCTCTATCAAATAAATAAATAAAATCTTTAAAAAAAGAAAATGCAGATAGGTTAGGCTTTTAAGATAAGGAACAAAAACAGGTTGGACTAGAACATGAAAGTCACCACTGCACGGGACTAAAGTATTCTGCAGTAAAGTGAGGAAGATGAAAGCCTGGGTGAGGAGTGGTTAGAGATCATGAGCACAAATTAAGTCTCTCGGAGAATTCTGTGGCAAAAGAAAGGATATAAATGGATGGAGGCTGAATTAGGATGTGTGATTAAGTGAGGCTATGGGGCTTGTTTTGTTGCTTTATTAAGCTATGAAGGGTTACATCATTTCTGAATAGTAATGTGAATGAGTAAAAGGGGGAAACATTAGGATGCAGCAGAAAGAGGGGACACTGCTTGAGTAAGATTCTGGGGGAGCTGAAATGGGATGAGATCTGAAGCACAGAGCAGCGTTGTACTTAGATAGGAAAAGAGACAGTTTCTAGAAGGAAAAGGGAAGGCAGAGTATGTGTGATACACATTCAGGGACTTCTGGTGTCCAGTCTAGCACGTAAGGAGCCTGGAAGTTATTACTCCTGTCCTCATGACAGGAAAAAGGCTGAAAAAACTGAAAATCAACAACCCCTCTTGGATCCATCAAAGAACTGAAGTCACAGGGCAAGCCAAAACTGGGGAGCCAGAAATGCTGATACAGAGAATCACAGCTTACCAGAGCAGGAATCACTCCTGGAACCAGTAACAAGGTAGGAAAATTTAAATTGTAAGTGACAAAATGCTGGACACTGCGGCAAGGTTGAGAGTTTAAAAATCCAGAGGGGCCCAAATTTCTTAAAATTACTTAAGAAATTGTATTTCTCTAAACATTGGAGTGAAGTTGCCCCTTTGGATAACAACGTTTGTATCCTTTGGATAAATATCTAGTAGTGTGATTGCTGGACCATAGGGTAGCTCTATTTTTAACTTCTTAAGAAATTTCTATACTCTTTTCCAGAATGGCTGTAGCAGCTTACATTCCCACCAACAATTTTAATAGGGTACTCCTCTCTCCACATCTTTGTCAACATTTAATGTTTCCTGACTTGTTAATTTTAGCCATTCTGACTGGTGGGAGGTGGTATCTCCTTGTGGTTTTGATTTATATTTCCCTGATGCTAAGTGATGTCAAGCATTTTTTCATCTGCCTGTTGGCCATTTGTATGTCTTCTTTGGAGAAATGTCTGTTCATGTCTTCTGCCCATTTCTTGAATGGATTATTTGGTTTTTTGGGTGTTGAGTTTGAAAGGATCTTTATAGATTTATACTGAACAAAATAAGTCAATGACAGAAAGACAATTATCATAAGGTTTCACTCATATGGAATTTAAGAAACAAAACAGAGGATCATAGGAGAAGGGAGGGAAAAATAAAATAAGATGAAATTAGAGAGGGAGACAAACTATAAGAAACCCTTAACTATAGGAAACAAACTGAGGGTTGCCAGAGGGGAGGTGGGAAACATGCAGTAACTAGGAAATGGGCATTAAGGAGGGCACATGATGTAATGAGCACTGGGTATTATTTACAACTTATAAATTACTAAACTCTATATCAGAAACTAATGATACACTGTAAGTTAACTAACTGAATTTAAATAAAATAAGTAAAAAGGAAGAAAGGACGGAAGGGAAGGGGAGGGAGAGGGAAGGGAAGGGAGGAAAGGGAAGGGAAGGTAAAGAAAGGGAAAGAAGGGAAGGAAAGGAAGGAAGGAATTGTATTTCGCAGGGCACCTGGGTGGCTCAGTTGGTTAAATGTCTGACTCTTGATTTCAGCTCAGGTCATGATCTCAGGGTCCTGAGATGGAGCCCCGTATCAGTCTCCATGATGAGCGTGGAGCCTGCCTAAGATTCTCTCACTCTGCTCTTACTGCCCACTCACATGCACACACTCTCTCTTTCTGAAAGAAAGAAAGAAAGAATTTGTATTTCTCAAAAAACAAATATAGTTGTGCCAAGGAGAGAGAAGAGGAAAAGTCACAGGACAACATGGGGTCAAGAATGAAAGACCCAGGGTGCCTGGGTGGCTCAGTGGTTTAAGCCTCTGCCTTCGGCTCGGGTCATGATCCCGGGGTCCTGGGATCGAGCCCT
Source organism: Taxidea taxus jeffersonii (assembly GCA_003697995.1). Classification (NCBI taxonomy): domain Eukaryota; kingdom Metazoa; phylum Chordata; class Mammalia; order Carnivora; family Mustelidae; genus Taxidea; species Taxidea taxus. The sequence goes on from ML101192.1 coordinate 41,592, forward strand.
GCGTCGGCCTCTCTGCTCAGCGGGGAGCCTGCTTCCCCCCTCTCTCTCTGCCTGCCTCTCTGCCTAGTTGTGATCTCTCTCTGTCAAATAAATAAATAAATAGAATGAAAGACCCTTGAGCATATTAACATACAAAAAAAGAAAAAGATCTGGTGATGAGACAGAGTATGAAGATGTTGGAGGGACATGGTGTTTGAGAGTAGTGAGAGGTAACTTCAGGAGCAAGGTCTCAAGGAGACGGGATCAGAAGTTTAGGTGAGGATTCGGTTTTGCCATAAATAGGACATACGGTTCATCCTCTGAGACTGGAGGAAAAAAGGGTGGATACAGAAGGTACAGAAATGGGTTGGGTGGGCTGGGGTGTGTTGTAGGCCGAACTGTATCCCCAAAATTTGTAATGTTGAAGCCCTAAACCCAAGGACGGCAGAATGTGACCGGATTTGGAGAAAGGGTCTTTTAAGAGGTAATTACATTTAAACGAGGCTGTTAGGGTAAGTCCTAATTCAAACTAACTGTTGTCCTTACAAAAAAAAGGAAATTTGGACATACAAAGAGACACCAGGGAAATGCATGTCCAGAAGGGCAGCCATGTGAAGAGGGAGCAAGAGGGCATACATCTGCAAGCAAAGGAGAGAGGCCTCAAAGAAAACCAACTCTAGCACCCTAATCTTGGACTTTCGGCCTCTAAAACTATAATGAAATTAATTTCTGTTGCTTAAGCTGACCAGTCTGTGGAAATTTATTATGGCAGCACTAGCAAACTGATACGGACGGGTGGATATAGCAAGGTTTCTTAGCGACTTAGAAGATAATGTAACCTAAGGGCCAAGGGAAGCAGCAGTGGCAGATTGCTAAGCTTGTAAATACTGGTAAAAGTTGGAAAAAGTTGCTGTTTAGGACTGTTGCATTTGGGTTTGTCCCTTCTCAAATAGACGACATAGTGAATATGAGATTCATCCTCCAGGTTAATGGTTCTCAACCAGGGGCAATTTTGACCCTACAGGGGACATTTGGCAATGTCTGGAAACATTTTTCTCATACCTGGGAGAGAGAAGATGCTACAGGCGTCCAGTCAAGTAGACACCATGGATGCTAAGCATCCTACGACACACAGGACAGACCCAATAACAAAGAATTATCCATCCCAGAATATCAGCAGTGTGGAGGTTGCAAAACTCTGCTCTGGATGGATAAGACTCAGATTCCTAACACAACAGGTTCTGATACATGGGTTTGCAAATTATAAAGTTAAGCATATATAGGGAGGAACCACAGAGAAACCTGAACAATTTTACCTACAGATTCAAGTTCTAATCATTGCCAGCCTTGGCCAAGTATTCCTTCTAAATGAGCAGCATAGTGAAAAGAGCATGGACTTTGGAGTCGAATAAAACTTGAGTTCAAATCCTGACTCTGCCACGTTATAACTCTATGATCTTGAATATGTTACCACACATCAATGAGCCTCATAAAGTTGAAGGGAATTGCCTTGAGTTAATATATGGATAAAATAAGATTCTATATGTAAAACAGCTGCCACAGAGTAATAATAGCTATCTTTTTTTAATGTTAACTATGCACTAGGCATTCTTACAAATGCATTATAAGAATTAATTTATTTAACTCTCAGAACAACCTTATGTGGTAGAAACTATTATTAAACCCATTTTACAGAATAATCTAGACCTGGAGCTGTCCGCTAGAACCAATCTTCATATAACACATAAAAATATATATTAAGCGTTTATTACATATTTGAGCTTTACCTAGACTATAGACACAGCTCAATTTTTACCTTCCCTTCTACAAAAAGTCACAAGGAACACTTACAAGCTTTAAAAATTAAAACAGGTGTCTAAATGGGAAGTTAGTTTCCTCTTTCAACTCTTCTCAAAGGGGCAACCTCTATTTGAGATTTACATATAAGATTTATCCTAGAATTGCCAATTTCACTACTCCATTAATAGGCTACTAGGGTACCTGGCAGGCTCAGTTGCTTAGGCGTCCAACTCTTGGTTTCTGCTCAGGTCATAATCTCCAGGTCATGAGATGGAGCCCCACGTTGGGCTCTGTACTCAGTGTGGAGTCTGCTTGTCCCTCTACCTGCCCTTCTTCTCTCCCTCCAACTCATGCACTCTCTCTCTCTTTCTCTCTCTCTCAAACAAATAAACAAATAAAATCTCTTTTTAAAAAGGGGGGGCTTTCAGAAAGGGGTGTCCTAAAAATGCATTTCTTTGACTTCCCTCCTCAAAGCTTTGGATGAATGTCACCACTACTTAGCAAAATCCTTCTAATCCAAGACAACATAAAAGACAGAAGGCTAGGGTGCCTGGGTGGCTCAGTGGGTTAAAGCCTCTGCCTTCGGCTCAGGAGATGATCCCAGGGTCCTGGGATGGAGCCCCACATCGGGCTCTCTGCTCAGCAGAGAGCCTGCTTCTCCCCTCCCCCGCCTCTCTCTCTGCCTACTCATGATCTCTGTCTGTCAAATAAATAAATAAATAAAACTTAAAAAAAAAAAAGACAGAAAGCTAAAAGGGCAATGTTCTACCCACACATTGTTCACAGTCCCAAGGGAAAGCAAAGACTGGGACAATTCACTAATTTCAGCTGAGAGTCAAAAGTATAATTATAGAGAAGCAGACAAAGTATTTTGAGAAAAAAGTGAAAGTATGGAAGGTTCTGAATCTAGAGGTAATGGAGACAAGAGACTGGTAGCAGAAGAGAGATACAATGAGGTAAGAAAGTGGGGACAAAATCAAAGAAAATCCACCCTTGGAGACAGAAACTATCAAAAGTCAACATGTAATAACTGAGACTGGCCATCTGGAAAAAAACAATTCTGAGAAATGATCATGGTCCAGCTGCTATACCAAATACTAAGAACAGAGAACAACAGTCTTTTGCCCTCAAGAAGTTAGCAAATTAGTGGGGAAAACTGATGAGAACATCATAATACAATGCAGAATATGCCATAGTAGGGGCAAGCACAAGATGCTATGGGGCACTTAGGCAGGCCCTCAGTCCCACCTTGGGCAGTAAGAGAGAGGCTCTGCGGGGCCTTCTGGAGAGAGTGACCACTTCCTCTGCCTCTTGAAGAATGGGTAGAAGTTAGCCAGTCACCAGCCTGAGCAGAAGGGCACTCTAGTCAGAGTGAACCCTGAAGGATTTCAGCCAGAGGAGCCTCCTAATTAGATTTGTATTTTAGAAAACTCTCTCTGGCAATGGTATGAAGAATGAATCAGAGGCATAAAATAGACAGGAGCAGGGATGAGACTCTTGTGGGAACACGGCATTTGAACTAATATAATGTCAGTGAGGATGGAATGTACAGATTTGAGTGGTGTTAAGAAATTAAAAGTGCACTGCTCGTTTTTAAAAAAAAAAAAAAAACAGAGAGGGATCACAATCAACAGAACACCTAAGTGGCTCAGTTGGGTAGATGTCTGTCTTTGGCTTAGGTCATGATCTTGGGGTCCTGAGATCGAGTCCGGCATTGGGCGCCCTGCTTTGCAGGGTATCTGCTTCTCCCTCTCCCTCTACCCCTCCCCCTGCTCATGTGCATCTCTCTAATAAATAAGTAAAATCTTAAAAAAAAAAAATCTTTTAAAAAAAAAGGGAGGGGCACCTGGGTGGCTCAGTGGGCTAAAGCCTTTGCCTTCAGCTCAGGTCATGATCTCAGGGTCCTGGGATCGAGCCCTGCATTGGGCTCTCTGCTCAGTGGGAGCCTGCTTCCTCCCTCTCTCTCTGCCTACTTGTGATCTCTGTCTGTCAAATAAATAAATAAAATCTTAAAAAAAAAAAAAGAATAATCAACTCTAAATCTCTGTTTAAATAAAAATTAAGAGCTAACACTTTTTACTAAGTGGTTGCTATGTGCCAGGCCGTTTCAAGCGCTTTCTGGGTATAAATGTGTTACTCAGAGCAACCACATGAAGAGCAGGGGCAAGCAATGAAGTACGCGATGAGTGGAAAACATGGAACTCAGGCTGGAGTAGCTGATCCCGAGTCTACATGCAGAACCACTACCCAGACTGCCGGGGTGTGAATGAGAAGTGTGTCTGGATGTTGTAACAGCAATAATATAGGACAGATAGATGGTAGCTACACTTGCAGTAAACATGGTATAATGTGGGACGCCTGGGTGGCTCAGTTGGTTAAGCAGCTGCCTTCAGCTCGGGTCTTGATCCCAGCCTCCTGGGATTGAGTCCCACATCCGGCTCCTTGCTCCGCAGGGAGCCTGCTTCTCCCTCTCCCTCTGCCTGCCACTCTGCCTGTGCTCGTTCGCTCTCTCTCCCTCACTCTGACAAATAAATAAATAAAATCTTTAAAAAAAAAAAAAAACATGGTATAATGTATAAACTTGTCAAATCATTAAGTTGTACACCTGAAACTAATGTTACATTGTCAACTATAATCAAGTCTTTAAAATTAAAAAAGAAAATTTAACACAGGCTGTGGGATTTGCCCCTGGTATACGGAGCATGGGGAAGGGGTGAAAGAGGCCAAGTCTGAGCCGGTTCCTCCGTGTCAGGGAATTGCGCAGGAGGCAGAGGTGGGGAATGGGGATGAAAGTGCCCTCAGAGCTCTCTAAGAACTCAGATTGTGGCAAGTGATCCAGTGTTTCCATGCTGCTTCTCAGAGGTATCACAGTCAGCCTGGCTTATGTAGGAGAGCTACAAAACCACCCAGGTGAGGATGTGACAAATGACAACTTAAATGAACAGGCACGTGTCCATCTCTGGGGCCTCTCCTCTGCCTCATCAACCGGGGGGGCTGAGTCAGGCAAGGGAATGGGCACTGCAGCAGCAGACCTCACCCTACTCTTCAACATTTGGGGTCCCACCTCAATTCTGCAGAGAGAGCAGGAGGGCATGGAATTTAAAGCAAGATTGAGACTAGTGACTTGGAATACATCATCATTCATTGTCTAGTTATTTTTAAACTTTAAGTGACTGGAAAAGTATGTAATCTACCTAAGATACTGTTGAGGGTGTTAGAACAACAGATGATTTCACAGAGCCAAGTGGGAGAGGCAATGATTAGAAGATATCGAACCATCCCATGTTTATACCCCAATGTTTGAAGACTCCTTAATAAACTGGTAACAGTCTCAACAAACTAAAATAAATAAAATAATAATAATAATAATGTCAGGAAATGCAAAGGGGGAAGCCACATTTCAATCCTGATGCAGCCATGGAGACCCCATACCCGATGAAGCTCTGATCAGTCAGCAAGCCCAGCCCTCTTTCTCTTGAGTCAACTTAGGTAAAACGTGCAGGAATGGTTTGACAACACCAAAGGGGAATCAGAAGGCTGTCATTAGAGGCAAGGAAACCAATTGTGATAAGATGTGAAGGAGGTCAAAGGTGTGGCCAAACTGAAGTGGAGGGAGCCCACTGGAAAAGGCCAAACCTGACACAGCAGAAAAGTTATCCACACAAGAAGATGATCCTGATAAGCTGTTGAATAAAAATATATAATTATCAGGCAGGAAATGAGTACAATCCCATTTTTGTTAGATGCATATATATGCTAACAGTGGCCACCTCTGAATTGGGAATTTTTTTAAATTTTTCTTCTTTTTTGTAATTTTTCTAAAATGAAAAATGCATTATTTCAGTTGAGGTAAAATAACCTTGAAATGGGCTGAAAGTGTGGAAGGGGAAGACTAAGGCAGCCAGTGAAGTCATAGGAAAAGAAAGAAGAATGTCCTGGGGGTGAAGAGCTGACATCAATAAGGCTGGAAGAAACTAAATGACATAAGATTCATGGGGGAGGAAAGGGTGATGGGCCAGGAGCATATTATGAACAAGGATTATACCCACTCAGTGGCATGCAGTGGGGAAATCCAGGGACGGAGAGGGAGTTCAAGTATCATCAGGAGAGAAACTGTTTACTTGTTTTTGTTTTTTAGAACTTCTAATTTTGTTAATGGTAAAGAAAGAAACACATAACATTAAATTTACCATCTTAACTATGTTGTTCGTGTTCTATTGAATAGTGTTAAATGTATTACACTGTTGCACAACAGATTTCTAGAAATTTTTCATCTTGCAAACCTGAAACTTCATATTCATTAAACACCAACTCCTCTTCATTTGCTGTGTGCTGGGCCCTATACAAATTTTCACTACTTTAGATATTTCGTATGAGTGGAACCAGACACTATTGTTTTGTGACTGGCTTACATTACTTAATGACCTCAAGGTTCACCCATACCATAGCATGTGACAGGAATTCCTTCCTTTTGAGGGCTACATAATATTCCATCATGTGCACATACCATATATTCTTTATTCTTTCATTTGTTATTGGACATTTGGGTTGCTTCCACCCTTTGGCTATTGTGAATAATGTCGCCATAAACATGGGTGTGCAGATAGAGACTTGTTGTTTTATTTTTCATTTTTTTAATTAACAAATAATGTATTATTTGTCCCAGGGGTACATGTCAGTGAATCATCAGGCTTACACACTTTACAGCTCTCACCAAAGTACATACCCTCCCCTATATACATAACCCAACCACCCTCTCCATACCCTCCTCCCCCACAGCAACCCTCAGTTTGTTTTGTGAGATTAAGAGTCTCTTATGGTTTGCCTCCCTCCCAATCCCATCTTGTTTCATTTCTTCCTTCCCAACTCCCAACCCCCCCACTTTGCCTCTCAAATTCCTTATATCAAGGAGATCATATGATAATTGTCTTTCTCTGGTTGACTTATTTTGCTCAGCATAATACCCTCTAATTCCATCTACATCATTGCAATAGGCAAGATTTCATTTCTTTTGATGGCAGCACAGTATTCCATTTTATAGATATGGATATAGATATAAATATAGATATAGATATATACCTCATCTTCTTTATCCATTCATCTGTTGATGGACATCTAGGTTCTTTCCATAGTTTAGCTATTGTGAACATGGCTGCTATAAACACTTGGGTGCAAGTGTCCCTTCAAATCACTACATTTGTATCTTTAGGGTAAATACCCAGTAGTGCAATTCCTGGGTGGTAGGGTAGCTCTAATTTCAAATTTTTGAGAAACCTCCATGCTGTTTTCCAGAGTGGCTGCACCAGCTTGCATTCCCATCAGCAGTGTAGGAGGGTTCCCCTTTCTTCACATCCTCTCCAACACCTGTCGTTTCCTGACTTGTTAATTTTAGACATTCTGACTGGTGTGAGGTGGTATCTCATTGTGGTTTTGATTTGTATTTCCCTGATCCCGAGTGATGTGGAGCACTTTTTCATGTGTCTGTTAGCCATTTGGGTGCCTTCTTTGCAGAAATGTCTGTTCATGCCCTCTGCCCATTTCTTGATCAGATTCTTTGTTCCTTGGGTGTTGAGTTTGATAAGGTCTTTATAGATTTTGGATACTATCCCTTTATCAGATATGTTGTTTGCAAATATCTTCTTTGTGTCAGTTGTCTTTTGGTTTTATTGACTGTTTCCTTTGCTGTGCAAAAGCTTTTAATGTTAATGAAGTCCCAATAGTTCATTTTTGCCCTTGCTTCCATTGCCTTTGATGATATTTCTAGGAAGAAGTTGCTGCAGCTGAGGTCGAAGAAGTTGCTACCTGTGTTCTCCTCTCAAGGATTTTGATGCATTCCTGTCTCACATTGAGGTGTTTCATCCATTTTGAGTCTATTTTCATGTGTGGTATAAGGAAATGGTCCTGTTTTATTCTTCTGCATGTAGCTGTCCAATTTTCCCAACACCATTTGTTGAAGAGACTTTTTTCCATTGGACATTCTTTCCTGCTTTGTCAAAGATTAATTGACCATAGAGTTCAGGATCTATTTCCAGGCTCTCTATTCTGTTCCATTGATCCATGTGTCTGTTTTTGTGCTGGCACTATACTCTCTTGATGATCACAGACTTGTAATAGAGCTTGAAGTCTGGAATTGTGATGCCACCAACTTTGGCTTTCTTTTTCAACATTCCTCTGGCTATTCAAGGTCTATTCTGGTTCCATATAAATTTTAGGATTATTTGTTTCATGTCTTTGAAAAAAATGGATGGTGTTTTGATAGGGATTGCTTTAGACATGTAGATTGCTTTAAGTAGCATACACATTTTCGCAATATTTATTCTTCCAATCCATGAGCATAGAAAGTTTTTCCATTTCTTTGTGTCTTCCTCAATTTCTTTCATGAATACTTTATAGTTTTCTGAATACAAATTCTTTGCCTCTTTGGTTAGGTTTATTCCTAAGGTATCTTATGGTTTTGGGTCCAATTGTAAATGGACTGACTCCTTAATTTCTTTCTTCTGTCTTGTTGTTGGTGTATAGAAATGCAACTGATTTCTGTGGATTGATTTTATATCCTGACACTTTACTGAATTCCTGTAGAAGTTCTAGCAGATTTGGAGTGGAGTCTTTTGGATTTTCCACATAAAGTATCATATCATCTGCAAAAAGCAATAGTTTGACTTCTTTGCTGATTTGTATGCCTTTAATTTCTCTTTGTTGTCTGACTGCTGAGCCTAGGACTTCTAGTACTATGTTGAACAGTAGTGGTGATAGTGGGCAGCCCTGTGGTGTTCCTGACCTTAGCAGAAAGCTCTCAGTTTTTCTCCATTGAGAATGATATTCGCTGTGGGTTTTTCATAGATGGCTTTGATGATATTGAGGTATGTGCCCTCTATCCCTACACTTTGAAGACTTTTGATCAAAAAAAGATGCTGTGCTTTGTCAAATACTTTTTCAGCATCTACTGAGAGTATCATATGATTCACATTCTTTCTTTTATTAATGTATTGCATCACACTGATTAATTCACTGATGTTGAACTAACCTTGCAGCCCTGAAATAAATCCTACTTGGTCGTGATGAATAATCCTTTTAATGTACTATTGGATCCTATTGGCTAGTATTTTGGTGAGAATTTTTGCATCTGTGTTCATCAAGGATATTGGTCTGTAATTCCCCTTTTTGGTGGGGTCTTTGTCTGGCTTTGGGATCAAGGTAATACTGGCCTCATAAAATGAGTTTGGAAGTTTTCCTTCCACTTCTATTTTTTGGAACAGTTTCAGGAGAATAGGAATTAATTCTTCTTGAAATGTTTGGTAGAATTCCCCTGGGAAGCCATCTGGCCCTGGGCTCTTGTTTGTTGGGAGATAGTTGATGACTGTCTCCTTACTGGTATGGGTCTGTTCAGGTTTTCTATTTCTTCCTGTTTCAGTTGTGGTAGTTTATATGTCTCTAGGAATGCATCCATCTCTTCCAGATTGTCAAATTTGCTGGTATATAGGTGCTCATAGTATGTTCTTATAATTGTTTGTATTTCTTTGGTGGTGGTTGTGATCTCTCCTCTTTCATTCATGATTTTATTTATTTGGGTCCTTTCTCTTTTCTTTTTGATAAGTCTGGCCAGGGGTTTATCAATCTTATTAATTCTTTCAAAGAACCAGCTCCTAGTTTCGTTAATCTGTTCTACTATTTTTTTGGTTTCTATTTCATTGATTTCTGCTCTGATCTTTATTATTTCTCTTCTCCTGCTGGGTTTAGACTTTCTTTGCTGTTCTTTCTGCAGCTCCTTTAGGTGTAGGGTTAGGTTGTATACTCGAGACCTTTCTTGTTTCTTGAGAAAGACTTGTAAGGCTATATACTTTTCTCTCAGGACTGCCTTTGCTGGGTCCCACAGATTTTGAACAGCTATGTTTTCATTTTCATTAATTTTTTTCAATTCTTCTTTAATTTCCTGGTTGACCCATTCATTCTTTAGTAGGATGGTCTTTAGCCTCCATGTTTTTGAGTTCCTTCCAACTTTCCTCTTGTGCTTGAGTTCTAGCTTCAGAGAACTGTGATCTGAAAATATGGAGGAAATGGTCTCAATCTTTTGTTACCAGTTGAGACCTGATTTGTGACCCAGGATGTAATCTATTCTGGAAAATGTTCCATGTGCACTAGGGTCTCAAATGAGTTTCTGGTAGACAGCATATTGATGGGTTTTGTTTTTTTTTTTATCCATTAACAAGTGTAAACTTGTTTTTGATAATGCAAAAGACAACAGAAAAAAGTCCAAGGACCAAGTTTGTAATGTAAAGATATTTGTTCTTAAAGTAGTTCCAGAAGCCACAATGGAAAAAGTAAGCGATTTCAGGACAGATGGGAGTGAAAACCTGGATTCAGATAAGAGCAGAACAAGACACCAAACTGCCTTGCCTACCTGTCTCTAATTGGAAGATTGAAATTTTTCTGGAGACTGATAGGACAAATTTTCAAAACCCTCCCCCACAAAAAAAAAAACACATTTTTTTTTTTAGCTCCCTCTGAAGATCCCAACACATTTCCCCTAGTACTAATTATAATTAGTCCATTTACACCAATGCCCCAAACCTCAGAGTTTCCTTGTCCTCTCTCAATTTTCAATGCACATGGTAAATGTTAACATCCCAATCCTTAAGCACACTCTGCTTTGAGAAAATTTATGGAGTCAACATTGAAGAGTTTCATCTGTATTAGGAATGGCCTTGAGGGAAAAGAAAAGGTGAAAACAAAGGCACAAACTGAGGAGAAACATCATAACTTACAAGGTATTCAAGTATAATGTTTGCACTGATAGAAAATATAGTAGTAAAACACATATGATTCATAATTTTGATCCTACTCAGTTCAAAGGTCCATAAGAGCAATTTTCATGCATTCCTTTACCTTCAAGAACAACATAACTAGGGGCGCCTGGGTGGCTTAGTGGGTTAAGCCTCTGCCTTCAGCTCAGGTCATGCTCTCGGGGTGCTGGGATCGTGCCCCACATCAAGCTCTCTGCTCAGCGGGGAGCCTGCTTCTTTCTCTCTCTCTCTCTCTCTCTCTCTCTGCCTACTTGTGATCTCTCTCTTTGTGTCAAATAAATAAATAAATAATCTTAATTTTTTAAAAAAAAGAATAACTGAACTCTTCAATCTCAGACCAAAAGGAACATGCTATAAAGCAGGTAGCCAACAGCTCTAGAATAGGGTTTGTGGGCATCCTTCTCTCTTCTACCATCAAGCATTCTCATCAGATTGTGCAGATCATCATCATCGCTAACACACAGCACATGTGTCAAACACTATTGATATCCACTCATTTAATCTTCATAACAACCCTATGAGCTGGGTTCTATTATCATTCCCTTATTACAGATGTAACAACTAATGCACAGAAATGAATTACTTACCCGAGATCATGTTGCTATTAAACGTCAGAAGTAGAATTCAAATGCAAAGAGTCTGATTTAAAGCCCATGCTCTTGACCACCACACTATAAGAACAGATATGATGAACATCCACTCACCCATAGGATATAAATACCATTTGGATGTAAGAGTTCTTCATCAAAACAGTAATTCAAAGGCAATGACAGCACTACTATCACTCAGGTTCAAAAGGAAACTGCCCATCTCCTCCTCCACCAATAAGCAGTGATTCTCAAATTTATGAAGCCTGGAGTAGGGGAGAAAGAAATGCAAGGGAGACCACATTTACCAATAAAACAGGTTAGTACAAGTAGACTTCAAAGTGCTTTGGACAAACCATAACATATGCAGAAACTGACAATAAAACACACACAAAAAAATATATGGTCTTAATGTATTAATAACAACTGCACAGGTATTTATTTTAATTCATTTCTCCAGCTCTCTTATTATAAAGACCCTAAACCAGTTTCTTTTTAAGTGAAAAGTGAAAAACCAATTTACTCCCTTTTAATGTTTTGCATGTGCTAGGAGAATGGTATCCAGCCCCTAATAGTGACAAAAAAAAAAAAAAAATCAAGGAACTTCTGCAGTGAGAACTGCAAGAGGCTAACTCCTTTGTGAAAGTAAAGGAACCTTCATTTTTTTTTCCATAGCTATTTTTTTTTAAGATTTTATTTATTTGTTTGACACAGAGATCACAAGTAGGCAGAGAGGCAGGCAGAGAGAGAGGGGGAAGCAGGCTCCCCACCGAGCAGAGAGCCCGATGAGGGGCTCGATCCCAGGGTCCTGGGATCATGACGCAAGCCGAAGGCAGAGGCCTAACCCACTGAGCCACCCAGGTGCCCCTCCATAGCTATTTTTTTTTTTACTTTATTTAAGCTTTATTTAAACATATGATGTAACCCCACCACCCTCACCCAACCCCTCTTCCCCCCACCCCCCTCAGTTTGTTTTATGACATTAAGAGTCTCTTTTGGTTTTTCTCCCTCCCGATCCCATCTTCTTACCATTTGCGACGACATGGATGGAACTAGAGCGTATTATGCTTAGCGAAATAAGTCAACTGGAGAAAGACAACTACCACATGATCTCCCTGATATGAGGAAGTGGAGATGCAACGGGGGTGGGAGTTAAGGTGGTAGGACAAGTAAAAAAGGAACCTTCATTTTAAATGGAATCCTGAAGCCCTGAAGGGGGAGCTCTCACACACTACCACTTGCTTAAAGAAGCCCACCTCCCACTCCCCAACGGGAAGACGCCTAGGTCACCAGCTCCAGCAAGAGGAAGAATTTCTCCTTGCCCACAAACAGTCCAGCCAACAAGAACTCAGCCAAACAGCTCCTCCCCACTTCTTCCTTTCCCCTATAAGAGCAATCCCCTCTGCTCTGTTCTCTGGACTTGCCCAGGGTTTGCCACAGCTGGCTTGCCCCAAATTGCGATTTGTCTGTTACTGCTGACTGAATACAACAGTCTTCCCTTATCTGAGGTTCAGCTTTCTATAGCTTCGATTACCCATGATCAACCACAGTTCAAAATATTAAATGGAAAAATCCCAGAAACAAACAATCCATGAGTTTTAAATTGCACATCATTCTGTGTAGCGTGATGAAATCCTGTGCCATCCCACCCTGGACATGAATCATCCCTTGGACCCGTGCAGCCAAGATGATCCAAATGCCACTTTCTGGTTGGCCACTTAGTAGATGGCTCAGTTATCAGACTGACTGTTGCAGTATCACAATGCCTGAGTGCAAGTAACCCTTATTTTACTTAGTAAGGACCTGAAAGCACCAAGGGCAGTGATGCTAGCAATTCAGACTTGGCAAAGAGAAGCTGGAAAGTGCTTCATTTAAGTGAAAAGGTAAAAGTTCTCAACTTAATAAGAAAGGGGAGAGGGGGAATCATATGCTGAAGTTACTAAGACCTACAGTAATTTTTATTACTGTATATTGTTATAATTGTTCTATTTTATTATTAGTTATTGCAGTTAATCTCTTAGTGTGCCTAATTTATAAATTAAACTTTATCATAGCTACGTATGCATCAGAAAAACCATACCATATACTACGGAGAGTATGATATATACCACATTGCATATGCATGTATGCAGAGCACATAACATGTACAGGAACAGCATATACTGTATCTGCAGTTTCAGGCATCCACTGGGGGTCTTGGAATATATCCACAGCAGATAAGGGGGGACCACTATAAATTCATTTTGCTGGTAAAATAACTGTTTTGGGGGGTTTTTTTGCTTCTTAAGGCCAACACTTTCCTCCATCAACACAGGTTTCTCTATATTCTTTCCCTGGCTAATTTCCTAAGGACAAAAGTAAACTTTTGCCCAGAATCCTCTCTCCAGTCTTATCTTCTATAACCCAGCATTTGAATATGTTTGTTGTGTGATACCTTATTGGGGTCATTTTGTTATCATCTATATCATGTGCCAGGTCCATCCTGATTTACAGTGACCCAGGAACACAATTGAGGAACAGAGTTCCTCTTACAGACACATTACATAATCCAGTTGCACTGCCACACAATCATCTTCTCTACCTTACAGCCAACTTTTAGATAATTACTAAGTCATATGTGAATTCAGTTCTGTGCAACACCTGACTGAATAATGTTCATGTTCTAAACCTGGTAAGGAGTGGAAATTTAAATTCTCTGTGGGGATTATACTTTCAGAGTGTACCTTGAAGGAACATGGTAAGTATCGGGCTCTCAAGTAGAAAATTCCTATTTTACCACAAGTACCGCCTTCCCCACACTTCAACAAAGCTTTCTTGAAGTTTCTAATGGCTCTTTCCAGGGACCAAATTGCTACTCTGGGTCACTGGAAAGAAGTGCTAGGTGGACAGAGAACAAAGAGCTACAGGAGTAACTGCTATGAAGGAAACATCATAGTGGTAGCATTTGACATCCCTTTGTACCCTAAATTAAACAGGCCAACTCTAGGGGAGATGCAATAGCCTCCTACTGGGAACAGGAGAGGAACAGGTCAAATGAAATACTAGCACAAATCCCTAAATGTCACAATACTCCAACAAGCTAAGAACAGAAAGAACAAATTTACACCTCCAAGCCTGTAATTTTCTCTATTCAAAATATAAACATGACCCTATTAATCCAAATCAAACCAAAAACTTGGTTTGATTTTTTTCATTTGAAAGATTAATATTCAAGCAAGCAACTTAATTTCTAACCCTGACTTGAAAAATCTAAGAACTCACCCCAGCAGGGTTCAAGAACTCTGGGTCCTCGGAGGCAGGAAACACAATGCAGAATAGTTTGGGATTCATAAGTCACCTCACTACATCATGAATTCTCCACAGTGGCTGAAAAAAACTAATTTCTCCTGCCAGGCTCACATCCAGGAACAAAGGCATACGAACTCAGGAGCTGCCCCACGTGCAAGTGCTTATTCAATTCTCCATCGTTCATTTTCCTTCTTCTATATAATCTGAATCTCCCATTCACATAAACTCTCAATTCCTACTATGTGTTAAAAGCTACACCTGATTTCTGTAAATAAAGTGAATATTATGTTTGTGTAGTCATGCATTCTTACTAGGTCTTCCTGGCATGCATTTAAGATTATGAAGACAAAGTTCATAAACCCATTCAGGTCTCACTCTTATAACACTGATCTCATTAACTGAGTTCTGTAAGTAAAAAAAAAAAATAACCAGTCATAGACCATACCAATCACACCATCACTGGTACAGCAATATCCATAAATATCAAGAAAATGATACACAGTTAACTTTTAATTATCCACACTAATGAAGGGGAACAGTGGCATGGTTAATCCAAAATAGTTTACAATCCAATAATAATTTCTATTAGGATTCAGAATTCATTATGTGACTTTCTTCCCAGAAGATTTACCTTCTGATTATGTTTTCCATGATGAATATTCAAGTGAGAAACTTAATTTCTGTCTTAGAGTTTTAAAATTTATAAGCCTCAGCCTCCATCCCAGGCTTGTGGAACTAAAATGTAAAGTCTTTCATTAAAGTTTATGATACTGCCATAACTTCATATAATCCCATCCTGAACTTCCACGGGTGATGAGTTATCACTAGGTGCTGATGTCATACTTTCCCAAAAAATAAATGCACAGGGATTTAGCTCTTAATTTCTGACTCTTCCTCTCTCAACTGCCTTAGTCTGCTTGGGTTCCAATGACAAAATACCACAGACTAGATAACACGCATTTATTTCTCACAGTTCCAGAAGTTGTCAAGCCCAAGATCAAAGCACCAGCATGGTCACATTTTGATGAGAGCTCTCTTCCCAGTTCATAGTCAACACCTTCTCACTGTGCCCTCACATATGCGAGGGGTTAGTGATCTCTGTGGGGTCTCTTGTATAACGCATTAATCTCACTTGTGAGGGCTCCACCCTAATAACTGAACATCTCCTGAAGACCTCACCTCCTAATACTA
>RCUC01128207.1:0-17378 GCA_003697995.1 Taxidea taxus jeffersonii
TTTTTTTTCCATAGAAGGAGCAATCCTTACTGAGGAACTAATATTTTCATGTAATACCATTTCTACAAATATTAGTAATAAATTATGCTCATAAAACGTATTTTAGTCTTCTGATTATCTGACTTAAAAACTATAGGAAAAAAAGCACTTATAAATAATTTTTGAGTTACCATGTGTTTTGTCTTTTAAAAAACTCCTGTATTTTAAAATGGGGCCTAGAAACTGGTTTTGCAGCAAAGCTAAGAGGCTAAGAACTCGTTTTATTTTTAGATTAAACTGGTTTGAGTTCTCACTAAGTCATTTGTTAGCTGTGTGAGTGGGGGCAAATTATCCAACCACTCTGTGCTTCACAGACCTCATTTAAGAAAGAGGAAAAAAGGAATATTATTACTTACACAATACAATGGTGCTGTTTTACAGATTAAATGAAAAAATGTATATAAAGTGCTTGGTATAAGAGTACTTAGTAAGAGATCAATATTATCTAATTACTACTATTTCAATCACTCATAATGCTTAATAGACAAACAAAAGACAAGTTTCTCTAAGTACAAAGAAGGTTAATTAACAAATATATTTTAATGAGTGGTATATTTTAGTTTCTGATGTCAAAGCTATGTGATAAAGTAATTTCTTTAAGACTTATGCCAAAAAAGCTATTTGCCATAAAGAAAAAAAAAAACTACCCTGAGAACAGCTAGCTTAAAGTTGAATAAAATACTTAAAGCTGAAATAGAATTTAATTATTTAATTATGTTCATTATAGTTATATTTAATGTAGTTCAAGAATTTCATTTATAAAAATGAAATGCTCAGTAAATAAAACTTAAAAATATCAATTATCAATATATTTTCAACATTTTCTATGTGCCAGACACAGATTATATAGGTTACCTCAGTTAATTGTCACAACCAGCTTATGAGCTACATACTCATCTTATGGTTAAGTAAACTAAGTGACAGGAAGGTTATATAACTTGCCTAAGGTCTCAGAGCTAATAGAGGATGAGGACTTTTTCAAACCATCTGGCTCTAGAGTTGGTCCTTAACCACTGTGCTGTGGTACTTACCTAATACCCATAAATTAATAATTGGAAATTATTATTGAGCAATCAATCAATATTACAAAGACTAACCCCCAAATATGTATATCCTGATACTCAGTTAATGAAAGTTGATGTATATACTATACTTAAATAAAATAAGCTTCTTCATAATTAAGGTAGATAAAATTCGATGCCTCTTTCCTCTTTATTGGGAGTTTCTGCTTTTAGTTTTTATTATAGTTTGCTTTCTCCAACTATCCCACTTTCAACATCATCCTACTGTTCTGGCAGGATTTCTTAGTTTCAGACTTCAGTGTTAGTTTGTGATAGTCTGTTATCCAGGAACTACTACATGGGCTGACACCTATTTGCTTCCCAATGCCCCATCCTGACACCCCCAGCCTGGCTTCTCAGGCTGCCCTTCTAGGATGCCATTAAGAGTTGAATTGTGCCCCTCAAAAGATGTGTCGAAGTCTTACCCCAGCACCTCCAAATGTGACCTCATTTGGAAATAGGGTCCTTGCAACATAATTACTTAAGATGACATCTAGGAATTCAGCACCAATTTTGGGGAGATGGGCAGAGGGTTTTCCCTACACCCCCAACAACTCCAGATAATAGCTGGGTGTCCTATGATTCAACTTAAATCTGACCATCTACACAGAGATGGTGCCAGATCCCACAGGTTAAGGGCTCAGTCCAACAAGACTGTCCCCTTAACCCCCACTCAGATGCTAGTCTCAAGCCCAGGTTATCACCTGTGCTTCTTACTGACACACTGTAAACGATAGGTTCCCAAAACCCTCTCCTTAGGTTCAATTAATTTGCTATAGCAGTTCACAAAACTCAGGGGAATATTTGACTTACTAGATCACCAGTTTATTATAAAAGGATATAATTCAAGTATAGCCAGGTGGAAGAGATGCACTGGGCAAGGTAAGGAGAAAGGGAAGAGGGAGTAGAATTCCCCCAACCTCTCCAAGAGTGCCATTCTCCCCAAATCTCCATGTGCTCACCAACCAGGAAGCTCTCTATACCCCATCCTTTTGGGTTTTGTGGAGATTTCATTGTGGAGAATCATTGGCCATTGACAATAGATTCAAACTCCAGCCCCCCTCCCTTCCTGAGAAGTTGGGGGTTGGGGGCATGCTGAAAATTCCAACAATCTAATCACAAGGTTGGGTCCTTTGACAAGGAGCTTCCATCCTTGGGAGCATCCAAGATTCACCTCATTAAAATAATAAGAGACAGCTTTCTGTCATCACAGGAAACCAAGAGTTTTAGGAGTTCTGCCAGAAACTTGCCAAAGACCAAATATATATGTAAATCATAATATCACAGGTCACACTAGTGTAGAATGGGCCTTTAATCCAATAGGACTGGTGTTCTTATAAGAAGAGGAAATTTTGGATTCACAAAGAGAGGTACACAAGGGGAATGCCATGAGATGCCAGAGGTGGAGGTTGGAGAGACAGCATCTGCCAGCCAATGAACACCAAGGATTCACAGTCACCACTAGAAGACAGAAGAGACAAAGAAGGATCCTACTGAGTCTCAGAAGAACAATGCCCTGCTGACACTTTGATTTTGGACTGTTGGTTTCCAGAACTGTGAGAGAATACATTTCAACGATTTTGTGCCAACTACTTTGTGGTACTTTCTTACTGCAGCCTGGGGAAACTTATACAGATGCTCCCAAGATTTTTTTGCTCTCATTTTTTTTCCCCTTCCACGGAAAACTCTGATATCTCATCCCTTTGGACCTAGGACCTTCAAATTTCCAAAATTGAATATTAGCTAAATGAGAGCATGAGAAGGATAGAAGCTAATCTAAATATGATACTCTATCTTGTCTGATAATGCAGTTCATTTTCAACAACTCCTTTTCATGAGAACATTTTGTCATGTTCCCTCTAATTTAAAGAAGCAATTCTGATGTCCAGAGGACTCTCAGGCTGATGGAGAGAGAGCAGTACTAGAGGCATCAGGAGGGAAATGTCTTAGAGCTAGCACCTGACTACTGTTCTTCTAGCATTGTTCTTTTAAATTCACGTATCCATTTCTAATGCTCTTCCCTGGCCCTAATTATGATTAAATACAAAGATCAGGGATGAGCTTCCAATGTCTTACATCACAAGGCCTGGATTACATCTTTTTTTTTGCACCTCTTCCCCCTAACACCGTCTTAAATATACACAGAGACAGCCCTGCCTCATTCTTCCTTCACCTCCTTAACGTCAGCTGCTGACTCCTATTCTGTGGGAGTGGTCACCAAGAAAGGCCAAAGTCTTGACATCATCATGGTTCAGAATCATTTCCAAAATCTGATGTTTTAAAATAACCACTCCTTTGAATTCTCCAAATCCCTCATTAAAACAAAAAATATGTTGATGTTATACTGATTTCAAGCCCTCTACCCACTCCCTGGAATCTGAGATCGTCATTCATCTCCCCCTACACTATTACCTTCCTTCCCTTTACAGACTCATGGCCAAGACATCACAAGGAGGTTAACCTTCTTCCATGATACCTTTGCTCTCTTAGCTTTTATGCTAGCATCTGCCCTATTTGTGACACTGTTTTCTGACCATGCTTTCAGGCACTTGAGTATTTCTGGAGAAAGTTGATCTATCATCTCCTATAATAAACATATGTTTGCCCAACATTCCTTTACATCATGAATTGATTCCTACTCATGCTCTGTTAGGATCCTGAGAAATTTCTAGAATTTTGCTTGAAGCCACAATTTCCCTATATTAAAGGTTTCTAAAAACTACTCATATATGACAAAAATACAGGCTGATTCACTCCTAGAGTGAAATGGACTCTGTCAGAAAGGATGGGCCCTTCTCTTTCAATGCCCAGTTGTTTTGGTAACCCCAGAGGTGATGAAATAAAGATGATTACAATGAATATTTCCAAGGCATCAATTTTAAATACCTTCCCTTCCACTCAGAATTTGCTCTTAAAAGTCTCAAAGGACAAGAAGGGAAAGACTAAAGAAGACAAAGCACTACCACCTCCTAACTCTTGCTGCAGTTGTGTCCAGGATCCCTTGGCCATCCGTCTTCCTAGCACTCATCACACCAATGGACACAAGTGAAAAACTTAAGAGCTGTATTGCATGAGCATTCACATGTGGCTTGGCACACCTCTTACCCAAACCTGCCTGCTTGGTAATTAAAAAAGCTGTGCTTATTTATCTATCTATTTATTTATTTTTACTACAATACTGTTTTACAGAACTGGCAGCCAGAGATAGCACCTGGAATCTTACCTCATTCTCCCTGGGATCCCAACTTCCACAGCAGTCCCAAATTTTTCTTAGAGGGAAAAACATTGAGTAGTTCTCCCAGTGCTTTTTAAAAACCACTGCATACCATGCCACAAAAAGCAGGCTGGGTATACTGAGAGTTGGGATGTTGATTAGAAAAGAGAAATCTGATTTTCTTTCTTGTTTCTTTTTCCCTGTGTAATGTATTTCAAATGCTTTAGAAAGAGGCAGTAAAAATCATTAGCAAATGTCCATAGCAACAGAACAGAGCTGGTGGGTGGGTGAAGAAAAGAAAATTTGAGAAAGAAGTAATTATTAATTCCACAATAAAATGTATAGTCACTAAAATTAAAAACTCAAAGATTTAGGTAGCATATAGATTATGGGATAATTTATAAACTGGATGGTAATATATCTAATCAGACACAGAAATAATTTCTTCCAAGAGAAGTAAAGTGGTAGATGTTTCTGTCTCTTTACAATGCTTAGCCTGGTACGGAATGACTTCCTAAAGTTCCAGTGTAAGCATTTCATGAAGATATTTCATCATTATGAGGCCATGCATGGAAAATTCTAAGTTTGCTAAAGCCGTTTTCTAATGCCAAATATCTATCTTAAGTGTATACATCTTTCACTTTAATTTTTTCATATTTGGGATTTTTTTTCAGCTATGAACTGAAAATTGGTTTGAATATTTATGATGGGTGTGAATAATAATGGCAGTCACTTATTAGGCACTGACTTATACCAGGCCATCTGTGAAGAACATTACATGCATTGATCATCTAATCCTCCAACAAGTCTATGAGGAAGTATTGTTAATTTCCTCTTTATCAGGTGAGGAAACCAAGTCTTAGGCTAAATTTCTAGGGATATCTACCTAGCAACTGTTGGGATTTGAATCAACATAACCTATCTCTGAAGCCCATACTCTGAACAATAACATTATCTTGCCTGCCTGCATGCAGACAGCCAAAGCAATGAGTTTGGATTCAGTAATGAGCTGTCAGTTTTCTCTACATGCGACCAACCAATTGATTTATTTAATCTTTTTCTCCAACCAAATCAATGGTATTTTTCACTCAACGGTTTGCTTTCTGCAAACCTACTGGATCTTCCACGAACAGCGGTTTCTCCCTCTTTTTTAAAAATTTCCTTCTGTGTTTTTTTTTTTTTTTAATGCTCTTTTGGTATATTCATGAATTTAACTTTTTAATTTACTTCAGAATGCCTTGACACAATATGAGTTCTCAAAAACAACATAAAAGTCGAATGGTTAAACCAACATCGGATTTGGGCAAGAACTTGGAGATGTGGAAAGGAATGAATTTTTCAGTCTCCTAGTTGTGCAAACAAACAATTGTTTTTCTCATCCACTTTTATTAGTCTGTTGGTTTGACAATATACTGCTGAGAGAGCAGAATCTGAGAGAAATTTTTAGCTTTGAATCATCAATGAAGATCTTTGACTGCTATTGGGTTTCCCTAGTGCGGGGAGGTCTATCTTTGTGTTAATTGTAAACCTTTACCATCCTGCTGTCTCTTCAAAATGGTCTACAATTTACATGTCTTTTGTGTTTATGTGAATGCTTCTAGAGTACAGTCATCAGCATCCTGAACTTCCTAAATGCCTGTTGCAAGAAATTTTATGACTCTCCTAACGTCTTGGGTGAAAAAGTTTTCTGAAAGATGGAAAATTCAGCCAAAGCCTAGCTTCCAGGTTTCCTCTCCCAACTCACACTTGTCTTTCTTTGGAAAGGGTTTTGAGTATCGTTCATCTCATGCTGTCAAATAAGGCTTAGATACATGATACAGAAACTGTTTGTACGTGTCCCAGAAGATGGTACTAAACAGTTTTGATATGTACTGACTAAGGAAATTAACATGGGGACACCCGATGCTTGATAAAGATAATGTGGCAAATACATTCTTACTAAGTCTTTACAATCTCTGGAATTTGGATTATGTCTTAGTAAAGATATTACACAGTAGTATTTGGTGACTTGCTTTTGAAATAGTGTGATTAAAATTTATCTTTAGTCTCCATAGTTTAATTGTGATACATCAAGACTAATGTTTTAATTTTCCCACAAACTTAAAGTAATAATCTCCTGGATGCTTGCTATTTTTGGCTGATATAACATTTCCCAATTATCAGTAAAATATTTTCCCATGTAATTTCATCATCTTTGTCACATATACCCCTATGCTTAGAAAAAGTAATTAGTGGTTAATGAAAACAATTGGCTCATTAAGAAAAGAGAAATTCCCTCCAAGGGAGTTTTAGGAAACATGGAAAGATTTTTAAGTCTATCAAATTCATGCACTTGCCTTAGTTTAGACTTCCTGTACAATACCATTTTGATAATAAGGAGTCCTTATTGCTACAGAGAGGGAAGTGATTGGGGTTGGGTGGAAAAAAGGAATGAAAAGGGATAGCTTTCATACAAAATGTAGAGAAATTTCATAGCAGAAGTGGTTGTGTAACACTGGTTGGAAAATTATATATGGGGAAACATACCTTTTTCTAAGACATCATGACAATATAGTATATATATATATACACATATATATATATATATTACGATGTCACAATTAGGACATCATAATGTCTTATTATGAAAGTAACAGAAACTGGCTACCTTATATTAAAATAATTACATTTTTTCATCTGGCATTTGTATTGGCGTGCTATGACTGCCATGACATGGTACCAAACCTGAATGTTTAAACAACAGAAATTTATTTTCTCATACTCTATACACTAGAAGTCCAAGATAAAAGTGTTTGCAAAGTTAGTTTCCTCCAAGGCCTCTCCCCTTTCCCTGTAGAAGTCCACCTTTCCCTGTGCTTCACATGATTATCCTTCGGTGTCCTAATCTCCTCTTCCTATAAGGACCAGTGATATTGGGTTAAGGCCCACCTTAATTAGTCTCATTTAACTTTAATTACCTCTTTGAAGACATTATCCAAATACAGTCACATTCTGAGGTACTGGGGTTTAGGATTCAATATATTAATTTGGGAGACAAAATTCAGCTTATTACAGTACTTAAATATTTATATTAATTTTATATATAGATTTTTATCTGTCAATCTGTATCACTCATATTTCCTGTATATCTCATGTTTCAGTAAACATGATTTATTGAATTCATAGAAAATCCATTTTATACAAAACAGGTCTTTGATCATTAAGAGAAATATTTATTAGATGATAACTTCAGTCATATATTAGATATTTGAAATATTCTCCCAAATATATTTTAAATATTTAATTAACTTTTATGTACTTAAACCAAATGTTCTACTCAAGCCCTCAAAAAAATAATGCTAGCCAATCATACGTATTTCAGTATGTTGGTATTAGGTAGCTTTTATGTCCTACAATAAAATACTTAAATGCCCACTTAAATTTTTTAAATGAAATTATAGAAAACTTTCTCCTGAACATGTTGAAAAATTAAGTAGAATATATGATGGACTTTCATGTGTATGCATATTTGTGTGTATGTTTGTGTCTTTGTGTGACTATAAAATGGTATTTAGATTTTTAGGTTCCAGTAAAAAAATTATTAACATATTTTAATCTTATTTTTAAATCATTTTTAATATGCATAAAATATCAATGTTGAATAAGTTATTTTCATATATTAACAATGAAACTTTGACATTTGTAATAGTAGACAGTTTAACAGCATAATTTAGAAAGAAGTGAATTTCCATTACTATTCCTTTAAAAATCTGTTGTCTTTTTTCCTCAACATTATAGTCAAATATTTTATTTCATGTTGTATTCAAACAACATAAACTTCAAAAAATACACTTAAAAAGTTTTGTCATGAACTCGCACAGGTTACAGATTCTAGGGAGATAACCTATTGCTTCCGGCAAATCCTGCAAAATTTCTGCCCAAATCTTGCTATCCAAAATACCTCTTCTTTTTTCATTAATTTTTATCTCTTCTATAAAAAAGTGTTTATAAAACATTAATGGGCAATTTCACTTCAGTTTCCAGAGAGAGATTTCTGCTGCATCAGATCTTATATTTGCCACAGTACAGAATTCCCTTTCCCAGTACTTATATTTATTTCCCAGTAGACCCCACCATCTGCTATTGATGCCTGTCTGAAGTAGAAAATTCCCCCTCAGTCAATTCTTGTTCAAATATTACTCTCCAATACTACCATTTTCCCAGGTTACAAATAGCTCCTGTATATTTGTACCCCAAAGTCAAATCTGCAGATAACTATCTTCAAAGGTTATTTAATGACCAAGTGCCTTTTAATCTACTGAACCCAAAGGGAAAAAGGAAAAGTATTAGAAGTTACAAACCTTAAAGAATAAAACTACTTATGAATTTACACATCACATGCAGACATTTCTTAAACAGACAAAAACATATTTTCCATAAAATCCTTCAGGAGTTTGTGTATTGTTTCTATGCAAATATATGTAATTTGATCTTTTGGAAAATCATGGTGCTATATTGGATTCTTTATCTCTCATTTCTATTTACCCTCAAGTTATTTCATACACTTAAAAATCCCCAATGTGGAACATGTTTTATTTTTTTTTCTCGTTTTACAGACATGGGATTTGTCAAGTGACCATTTTTGTAGATGACATGAAAAGTTGAACACAGGTATCAAGCTCCACCAATTGAAATAACCAATAAATACTGTATGAAGGATTAATTTGTTTCATTACTGGAAATAAAGGAATAGGACGATTATGGCCTGGATGTCTGTGTGCCCCCAAAGTCCTATCTTGAAATTCTACCTTCTCAAGGTGATGATAATAGAAGATGGGGCCTTTGGAGAGTGATTAGGTTCTCCCCTCATATCTGGGGTTAAAGCTTTATGAAGGAGACACAGAGACCTAGCTTGTCCCTTCTACCACGTGAAGATAAAGTGAGAAGTAGGCAGTCTGCAACCCAGAATCCAACCATGCTGATGTCCTGATCTTGGGCTTCTGATCTCCAGAACCGTGAGAAATAAATTTCTGTGGTTTGTCAAGAGCCCAGACTAATTAGGACAAACACTAACTGCACATGTGTCAGTTATCAGTTGCCACAGTAATACTTAATAATAACTTATAACCTCGATAATATATTTTAAAAATAATCCATGCTGTTGTTCATGTGTTTGAGGTTAACTGAGAGTTTATTAGCTCCCTTGATCTCAGCTGAGTTTGCTCACCTCTTTGGTGATCCACTGCCTCTTGGCTTATATAATATGACCTCAACTCAGGGCTTGGGGTAGCTGAACTCTACTCCATATTTTTATCATCCCTTAGGCTAGCCAGAATATTATCTTATGATGACAGCAGAATCCAAGAGAAGCAGAAACACACAAGGGCTTTGGGGCCTAGGTTGAGAGCTAGCACACATTTACTTATGCCCCGTTCTATTGCCCAAAGCAGCTGGTGTGGCCTTGCCCAGAGTCTTAGTGTAAAGGCACTAGAAAGTTACATTGCAAAAGGTGTTAGCACACAGGAACTTGTGCCAGTTTTCAATCTACCAAAAGGTGAAAGGAATTTCAAGGAGTTTCTGAAAACACTCTAGGTTAAATGATCTCTTAGAATTTCATCTATAACAGAACTGGAAACTTAAAACCATGTAAACATAGAATTTCTAAAAGATGGTGCAAACCATGGTTATAAAGCAGAATATGTTGCAGAAATAATCATTTGCCTCCTACTAGCTTTTCTTTCCTTTTTTTCTTAGAAACAAAACCATAAGCAATTTTTTTTCAGTGAGAGAATTACCTTACCTAAAAGAAATTCACACCAAGAAACATAGTCAGATTTTTGAAAACTAAAAACAAAGAACATCTCGAAAGAATCAAGAGAGAAGACACTATCTATAAGGGAAAAAATAATTAGAACTACTGCAAATTTCCCATGAGAACCCAGGGAGACCAGAAGAAAGTGGCACAATATTTTTTAATTATCAAAAGAAAAGAACTGAGGCTCAGAATCCTATAAAAAAAAAAATCCTTCAGGAATGAAATCAAGACATTCTCAAATGAAGAAAAAAAAAGAATTTGTCATGAGCAAACATACCCTAAAAAAATAGCATAAATAATTCCTGTTAACAAAGAAAACCATTAAAAAAAACACTCTTGGAACATTAAGAAGGAAAAAAGAACACAATGAGCAAAAATATGGTTAAATAAAATGGGCTTCTTTCTCTTATATTCTCAAAATTGTGTTTGAAGATCAAAACAAAAATTAAAACAAGGCAAAGTTGTCCACTCTTACAAATCATTCAATATATTGCTAGATATCCTAGACAGTACAATAAGGCAAGAAAATGAAAGACAAAAGTATACATATCAGAAAAGGAGAAATAAAACTGCACCTATTTACACATGGCATGACTGGCTCTGTGGAAATTCCCAACAAATGTTGAAAAATCTAGAACTAATAAATGAATTTAGCACTTGTAATATAAACATACAAAAGTCATTTGCACTTATATATTCTAAAAATAAATAACATGGACATAAAGTTAAAAATGTAATATTTACAACCACTCAAAGAAAAAAAAAGTAATCCAACAAACCATGTATAGGGATTCATACACTGAGAATAACACAAGGCTTATAAAATAAATTAAAGAAATTCTGCATAAATGGAGCAACATACCATTTTCATATATTGGAAGAGTCAACATAATAAAGATGTTAATTCTTCCCAAATTAACATATAAGTTTAATTGTGTTAACACATTTAAGTTGTATTAACACAATTTGACATAATTCCTATCAAAATTCCAGTAAGATTTTCTTGTAGATACAGATAAGATCAACCTAAAAATATATATGGAAAAACAAGGGAACTGGTGTAGATAAAACTATTTTGAAAAAGAAAAGTAAACTGAAAGTAATACTACCTGATTTCAAAATAAGTTTTATATATATGGTAACTAAGACTGTGTGGCTAAGAAATAGATACATACATCAATGGGGCAGAGCAGAAAACCCAGAAATAGATCCATTCAAGTATACCAAACTGATTTTTGACAAAGGTTACAGAATCAACAGTTTTCAATGAATGCTGCTAAAGCAACAGGACATCCTTAGGTAAAAATCAAAAACAAACAAACAAAAAATTTAAAAAAAGAAACAAGCAAAAAACTTTGAGCTAAATCACATACTTTATACGAAAACTAGCCCAAAATAGATTTTAGACTTAAAATAAGATACAATACTTTTAAGAAAAAAATTAAGAGAAAATTTGGGGGATCTAGAGCTAGACAAAGGATTCTTATACCTAAAACCAAAATCATAATCCATTAAGAGAAAAATTGACAAATTGGACTTCATCAGTAATGAAAACATTTGTTTTGTGAAAAACTGTTAAGAAGAGGCACCTAGGTGGCTCAGTAGGTTAAGTATCTGCCTTCAGCTCAGGTTTTAATCCTGGAGTCCTGGGATTGAGCCCCAAATTGAGCTCCCTGCTCAGCCAGGAGTCTCCTTCTTCTACTCCCTCTGATACTCCCCCTGCTCATGCCCTTGTTCTCTCTCTCTCCCTTATTAATAATTAATTAATTAATTAATTATTCATTAATTTAATGAATAAATTAAAAAATATTTAAAGAAAAACTGTTAAGAAAATAAAAAGACAAATTACAGAGTGGGAGAAAATATCTGCAATCATAGATGGGACAAAAGACTAGTGTATAGGAACATAAAATACCCCTAGAAAGAGGATTTAAGTGCTCTCACTTCACTGAAGTTGCTACTTTTAGTCAGGTCAAGATGGCGGAGAAGTAGGAGGCTGAGACGACATCAGCCAGCAGGAGATCAGCTAGATAGCCTATCAAACCATTCCGAACACCTACAAATCCAACAGGAGATCAAAGAGAAGAAAAACAACAATTCTAGGAACAGAAAATTGACCACTTTCTGAAAGGTAGGACCAGCGGAGAAGTGAATCCAACGCGACGGGAAGATAGACCCCAGGGGGAGGGGCTGGCTCCCGGCAAGCGGCGGAGCACAAAATCAGAACTTTTAAAAGTCGGATCCACGGAGGGAAATCACTCCAGAGGCTAAACTGGGGTGAAGACCTCACGGGGACAACGTGGACTCAGGTCCCACGGGGTCACAGAAGGATCGGGGGTGTCTGAGTGTCGCAGAGCTCACAGGTATTAGAGCGGGGAAGTCGGCTGCGGAGACAGAGCCGAGATTTCCTAGTGGTGACACGGTCCGGTGCTCTGTGGCACTGGCCGGTGCTCTGTGCGAGGGGTCCCCACAAGATCCGGGGAGACTCCGACCCGGGAGAGCTCAGGGATCTACGGGCTCCGGAGACTCCAGGTGGGACTCTGCTGGAGACAGAGATGCTTGGTCACAGGCTGGGTGAGCTCGGAGCACTCCCAGAAGCCAGTGAGACGGGACTGCTTACGCACGATTTTCTCTGAGCGCGGTCTGCGGGCACGCGCGGTCTGCGGGTGCGCGCAGTGTCTGCGGGCCTGCGGTGTCTGCGGGCGCGCGGTGTCTGTGGGCGGACGCGCGTGCGCACTCTACGGCGCAAACGTGGCCTAGGGAGACTGGAGGGATTAAACGCTTTTCTCTGAAGGCGCACTGAAGACCGGGGCCCCTAGCTCTCGGCTCCTCTGAACCGGAGATTGGGAGGCCGCCATTGTCATTCCCGTCCTCCAGAACTCTACAGAAAGCGCATTCAGGGAACAAAAGCTCCTGAAAGCAAACCTGAGAGGATTACTTAGCCCGGCCCCTGGTAAGGGCGGTGCAACTCCGCCTGGGGCAAAGACACCTGAGAATCACTACAACAGGCCCCTCCCCCAGAAGATCAAAGAAATACAGCCAAGACCAAGTTCACTTAAAAAGGAGAACAGCGGATCCTTATCTGGACAAAATGACAAGGCGGAAAAACTCACCACAAAAAAAAGAGCAGGAGGCAGGACCGAAGGCTAGGGACCTAATCAATACAGACATTGGTAATATGTCAGATCTGGAATTCAGAACGATTCTCAAGGTTCTAGCCGGGCTCGAAAAAGGCATGGAAGATATTAGAGAAACCCTGTCAGGAGAAATAAAAGCCCTTTCTGGAGAAATAAAAGAACTAAAGTATAATCAAGTTGAAATAAAAAAAGCTATTAATGAGGTGCAATAAAAAATGGAGGCTCTTACTGCTAGGATAAGTGAGGCAGAAGACAGAATTAGTGATATAGAAGACCAACTGACAGAGAATAAAGAAGCTGAGCAAAAGAGAGACAAACAACTACTGGACCACGAGGGGAGAATTCGAGAGATAAGTGATGCCATAAGACGAAACAACATTAGAATAATTGGGATTCCAGAAGAAGAAGAAAGAGAAATAGGAGCAGAAGGTATACTGGAGAGGATTATTGTAGAGAATTTCCCTAATATAGCAAGGGGAACAAGCATCAAAATCCAGGAGGTGCAGAGAACACCCCTCAAAATCAATAGGAATCGACCCACACCCCGCCATTTAATAGTAAAATTTACAAGTCTTAGCGACAAAGAGAAAATCCTGAAAGCAGCACGGGACAAGAAGTCTGTAACGTACAATGGTAAAAATATTAGATTGGCAGGAGACTTATCCACAGAGACCTGGCAGGCCAGAAAGAACTGGCATGATATATTCAGAGCACTAAACGAGAAAAACATGCAGCCAAGAATACTTTATCCAGCTAGGTTATCATTGAAAATAGAAGGAGAGATAAAAAGCTTCCAGGACAAACAAAAACTGAAAGAGTTTGTAAACACCAAACCAGCTCTACAGGAAATATTGAAAGGGGTCCTCTAAGC
Source organism: Taxidea taxus jeffersonii (assembly GCA_003697995.1). NCBI lineage: Eukaryota > Metazoa > Chordata > Mammalia > Carnivora > Mustelidae > Taxidea > Taxidea taxus. The sequence goes on from RCUC01128207.1 coordinate 14,117, forward strand.
AAAGAGAGACCCTAAAAGTATTACCAGAAAGGAACAGAGACATTATACAGTAACAATCACCATACAGGCAATACAATGGCACTAAATTCATATCTCTCAATAGTTACCCTGAATGTAAATGGGCTAAATGCCCCAATCAAAAGACACAGGGTTTCAGAATGGATAAAAAAACAAAACCCATCCATATGCTGCCTACAAGAAACTCATCTTAGACCTGAAGACACCTCCAGATTGAAAGTGAGGGGGTGGAAAACAATTTACCATGCTAATGGACATCAGAAGAAAGCTGGGGTGGCAATCCTTATATCAGATCAATTAGATTTTAAGCCAAAGACTATAATAAGAGATGAGGAAGGACACTTCATCATACTCAAAGGGTCTGTCCAACAAGAAGATCTAACAATTTTAAATATCTATGCCCCTAACATGGGAGCAGCCAACTATATAAACCAATTAATAACAAAATCAAAGAAACACATTGACAAGAATACAATAATAGTTGGAGACTTTAATACACCCCTCACTGAAATGGACAGATCATCCAAGCAAAAGATCAACAAGGAAATAAAGGTCTTAAATGACACACTGGACGAGATGGACATCACAGATATATTCAGAACATTCTACCCCAAAGCAACAGAATACACATTCTTCTCTAGTGCCCATGGAACATTCTCCAGAATAGATCACATCCTGGGGCATAAATCAGGTCTCAACAGGTATCAAAAGATTGGGATCATTCCCTGCATATTTTCAGACCACAATGCTCTGAAGCTAGAACTCAATCACAAGAGGAAATGTGGAAAGAGCACAAATACATGGAGGCTCAACAGCATCCTTCTAAAAAATGAATGGGTCAACCAGGAAATTAAAGAAGAATTGAAAAAAACCATGGAAACAAATGATAATGAAAACACAACGGTCCAAAATCTGTGGGACACAGCAAAGGCAGTCCTGAGAGGAAAATATATAGCGATACAAGCCTATCTCAAGAAACAGGAAAGGTCTCAAATACACAACCTAACCCTACACCTCAAGGAACTCGAGAGAGAACAACAAAGAAAGCCTAAACCCAGCAGGAGAAGAGAAATAATAAAGATCAAAGCAGAAATCAATGAAATAGAAACCAAAAAAACAATAGAACAAATCAATGAAACTAGGAGCTGGTTCTTTGAAAGAATTAATAAGATTGATAAACCCCTGGCCAGACTTATCCAAAAGAAAAGAGAAAGGACCCAAATAAATAAAATCATGAATGAAAGAGGAGAGATCACAACCAACACCAAAGAAATACAAACAATCATAAGAACATATTATGAACAACTCTATGCCAACAAATTCGACAATCTGGAAGAAATGGATGCTTTCCTAGAGACACATAAACTGCCAAAACTGAACCAGGAAGAAATAGAAAACCTGAATAGGCCCATCACCAGTAAGGAGATTGAAACAGTCATCAAAAATCTCCAAACAAACAAAAGGCCAGGGCCAGATGGCTTCCCAGGGGAATTCTACCAAACATTTAAAGAAGAATTAATTCCTATTCTCCTGAAACTGTTCCAAAAAATAGAAATGGAAGGAAAACTTCCAAACTCATTTTATGAGACCAGCATCACCTTGATCCCCAAACCAGACAAGGATCCCATCAAAAAAGAGAATTACAGACCAATATCCTTGATGAACATAGATGCGAAAATTCTCACCAAAATATTAGCCAATAGGATCCAACAGTACATTAAAAGGATTATTCACCACGACCAAGTGGGATTTATTCCAGGGCAGCAGGGTTGGTTCAACATCCGCAAATCAATCAATGTGATACAGTACATTAACAAAAGAAAGAACAAGAACCACATGATACTCTCAATAGATGCTGAAAAAGCATTTGATAAAGTGCAACATCCCTTCCTAATCAAAACTCTTCAAAGTGTAGGGATAGAAGGCACATACCTCAATATTATCAAAGCCATCTATGAAAAACCCACTGCAAGTATCATTCTCAATGGAGAAAAACTGAGAGCTTTTCCGTTAAGGTCAGGAACACGGCAGGGATGTCCACTATCACCACTGCTATTCAACATAGTACTAGAAGTCCTAGCCTCAGCAATCAGACAACAAAAAGAAATTAAAGGCATCCAAATCGGCAAAGAAGAAGTCAAACTATCGCTCTTTGCAGATGATATGATACTATATGTGGAAAACCCAAAAGGCTCCACTCCAAAACTGCTAGAGCTTGTACAGGAATTCAGTAAAGTGTCAGGATATAAAATCAATGCACAGAAATCAGTTGCATTTCTTTACACCAACAACAAGACAGAAGAAAGAGAAATTAAGGAGTCAATCCCATTTACAATTACACCCAAAACCATAAGATACCTAGGAATAAACCTAACGAAAGAGGCAAAGAATCTATACTCAGAGAACTATAAAGTACTCATGAAAGAAATTGAGGAAGACACAAAGACATGGAAAAATGTTCCATGCTCATGGATTGGAAGAATAAATATCGTGAAAATGTCTATGCTACCTAAAGCTATCTACACATTTAATGCAATGCCTATCAAAATTCCATCCAATTTTTTCAAAGAAATGGAACAAATAATCCTAAAATTTATATGGAACCAGAAAAGACCTCGAATAGCCAAAGGAATATTGAAAAAGAAAACCAAAGTTGGTGGCATCACAATTCCCGACTTCAAGCTCTACTACAAAGCTGTCATCATTAAGACAGTATGGTACTGGCACAAAAACAGACGCATAGATCAATGGAACAGAATAGAGAGCCCAGAAATAGACCCTCAACTCTACGGTCAACTAATCTTCGACAAAGCAGGAAAGAACATCCAATGGAAAAAAGATAGCCTCTTCAAGAAATGGTGTTGGGAAAATTGGACAGCCACATGCAGAAAAATGAAATTAGACCATTTCCTTACACCACACACGAAAATAGACTCAAAATGGATGAAGGATCTCAACGTGAGAAAGGAATCCATCAAAATCCTTGAGGAGAACACAGGCAGCAACCTCTTCGACCTCAGCCGCAGCAACTTCTTCCTAGGAACAACGCCAAAGGCAAGGGAAGCAAGGGAAAAAATGAACTATTGGGACTTCATCAAGATCAAAAGCTTTTGCACAGCAAAGGAAACAGTCAACAAAACCAAAAGACAACTGACAGAGTGGGAAAAGATATTTGCAAATGACATATCAGATAAAGGGCTAGTATCTAAAATCTACAAAGAGCTTAGCAAACTCAACACCCAAA
>ML101193.1:0-35996 GCA_003697995.1 Taxidea taxus jeffersonii
AGCTTAAAATACATTCTATTTTTACTAAATGAAGATCTTACATTTGTAAGATATTTACTCAAAAGCATTAGTTAGCTTAACTTCTTATGCAAACGATGCTTTGCTTGGGCCAATATTAAATTTTATTTTATAGCCCTGATATACATCTGGCCTTGGATAATACACAGTAGATAATTTATACACAAAGGAAGAATCATTTGTATGTGATGAAGTCAAAGAATAGACAAAACTGCATAAATTTACCAACACCCAACTGCAAGCTTATACTTTAGAAGAGCACTTTCCAGAGCCTAGTAAGTGGCTGCACTGTTCTTCTTCAAACCAATATTCAGTTAAATGAAAAGTAATGGCTAGAATGACACGCTGGCCAATTCCACCTCATCATTCTAAAAGAATGGCTCGAATTCAAGGAATAATATGTAAAGCAAGATAATACAAGGCCACCAAAAAAGTAACAAGGGAATCGCATGGCTCTTTGTCCCAAGAAGCCAGCCTACCTTCCTTCAGTTCAATGGCTGTCCACCAAAGCAGGGCAGAAGGTGAGCGAGGGGACTGAAGCCCCAGGGCTCTTTATTCAACCTAAAGTACTCCAAGTCTGATTGCAAGAATTAGAAACCAAAACACTCACACTAAAAAGCTTTAAAATTCTATAATTGAGCCAGAGATTTGGAAATAGAAGTATCTAAAGAAATTGGGGGTAAAAGGATAGGCTGTCCTCTAACTCAAGGTTTCACAAAACAGAATCAGAGAACCCAGCAAGCCATTTGACTTCTCCACACATGCTTGCAGAAGAAAGTGACTTTAATACAAGTTGGTCTTTTTCATGATCCGAAGAAATTCTTCCTCGTTCACTTCGCCATCTCCATCCCGATCGGCTTCGTCTATCATTTCCTGCAGCTCCTCGTCGGTGAGGTTTTCCCCTAACTCGTTGGCCACGCGCTTTAGGTTTTTGAAAGAGATCTTCCCAGTTTCATCGTCGTCAAAGAGCCTGAAAGCCTTCAGGATTTCTTCTTTGGTGTCTTTCTCGGCCATCTTCTGAGTCATCACGGCCAAAAAGTCATTGAAGCTGATTTTCCCTGTGCCTTCTTTGTCTACTTCGGAGATCATCTTCTTCATTTCTTCCTTCCTGGGTTCAAAGCCCAGCGCTCTCATGGCCACCTTCAGCTCCTTCACGTCGATGGTCCCACTTCCATCGGCATCGAAGAGGTCAAATGCTTCACGAACTTCTTGCTTCTGATCTTCAGTGAGTTCAGGCTTAGGGCCCACCTTTTTTTTCTGGCTGGTAGAGGCCACATTTGACTTCTTGTAGCTGGAAGCCATCTTCTTTCGGCAGTTGTTACCTTTAACGGTATCACTGCAGTCACTGCGCTTGCGCAGGCGTGACCCCTGTCCCTGGAGCGCAGGCGCGGGGACTCTCCCCTTTCATTCTCAAAGCTTTCCCTCAGACATGCGGCTCAGTAAGCTGGCCAGTTCTGCGGGATCGTATTACGTTCTAATCCACAGTAAGCTTGATTGTTGTCCAGTTTCCATGAGCTGAGACATGGCCCGGCAAGAAGTGACTGCAGACACAGTTGTCTTCCATAATGCATTGTAACTTGCTGTGCTATCCAGTCCATTTGCCAGCATCCAGAGGACCACGTTTATAGGGTTATTTGGAAGTCCTTCTTCTCTCCTTTCTGTATAAATTAAAATAAACAAGCAAAAACAAACAAACAAAACCTTCTTGGAATTAAGAAAACAAAACAAAATAAAAAGCCCCCTCTTAGTCTGAGGTCACCTAAGGCGAAATTTAGGATAATCAAGATGGAGCTTGATCCCTGGGCATTAAATGCAGGGAAGAAGGAAAGGAGAGAGAATTTTAAGTCACAGCATGTGCTCAACTTGACATAAATGGAAAACAGATAAAATGGAAAAAGTTATATATAAAATTTGTAGAAGTTTCTCTCCTGACATTACCCTCAACAATAATAAAACCTTACTGGCTTATTCAGCATATGCTGAAATATGAAATGTAATATCCAAATGTATGATTTACTTTCAGTGTTTCAATTTTACATACTCAGTGTAATTACACTCGAATAACAGTCTTAATTTCATTCACTAGGCTTTTCATTTGGAGGGGGTTTGAAATACTACTTTCTGGTATTTTTAAAAGACTAGCAGCATATTACGCTCACTGTTTATTATCTAGTTGGGGCTGTGCTGAAACCCCCCTCTGATTGCCCTGCTTTGGCCATAGAAATGGAAGCATATGATGCAGCACATATTGGGACTAAAAAGTGCCTCTGGAGAACAAAGGGGCAAGAGAAAAATGGGAGGTTTTTAAGTGAAAACAAAGGAAAGAGTCCCCAAATAAGCCCATAATGGAATTTTATTTTTGAAAATCTGACATTTTAGCATTCTTTTCCCCCCAAATCTCAACTTATTATTACTTGATCAGTTACAAAGAAGGCACTTTCAAAAGTTTTTATTGAAGAGTTTTTGTATCCCCAGTATCTAGAACAGTGCTTGACACATAGTAGGTAGATTAATAAATATTTATTGAATAAGTGAATGAGAGTTACTATTGGTTTTAAAATACTTCCAAATTGTCCAGATAAGACCAACCCCACCCCCCCAGATTAAATTTTGCTGGGAGTGTTTTATAAATTCAGTGTTGTTGTTTTTAAATTAGCGATCAGATATTATTTACATGATCTGTTTAATAGCTAGATCTTACTACCTGCCCCAACTGACATGTGATATGATGGGCTGAGGGCCTTAGTATAGGGTTTCTAAAAGTCAAGGAAACTTACCTTTGGCATCTCCCATCGCCTGCCTCCCAGCACTTGTCACAGTGTCAACCCAAAGTAGACTTTGGCAAGTAGACACTGCCAGTGCCTATCTTTCAACACTGCAAATCCTCCTGCTTTCTTTTTCTTTCTTTTTTTTTTTTTTTAAGATTTATTTATTTATTTATTTATTTGACAAATCACAAGTAGGCAGAGAGGCAGGCAGAGAGAGAGGAGAAAGCAGGCTCCCTGCTGAGCAGAGAGCCCGATCGATTCGGGGCCTGATCCCAGGACCCTGGGATCATGACCCGAGCCAAAGGCAGAGGCTTTAACCCACTGAGCCACCCAGGCACTCCTCCTCCTGCTTTCTTAACCGGGTCAAAAAGCCTGGGATCTTATCCCAACCCCGTGCCTTGTTATCTCTGTGACTCAAGAAAGTCACTTAACCCCCCAGACTCAGTTGAGACATCTGCAAAGTAGACATAATAGTATAGGTTCCTAACAGGGCTCCTGTGCATGTTCCGTGAGCTACTCCAGGAATGGTTCCCTAGTGAGAACAAAATAGGGCTGGGTAATTGTTAGTTGAATCTGAATTTTTCCTAGACATTGTGCATTTCTTTTGACACACCACTCCTCTGCCCAAATTCAAGCCAAGCTATGATGTGTTGGGAAAAACTGAAGGATAGAAGCTGCCTTATATAGAGCTACATTTGGGCCAAGCTGAGCTCAAAGCAAAACTAGTTGTCATAGTTTCCAGATGTATGCAATCAGCAGTCACAACTAGGGGCCACCAAGAGCACCCTTCATAGAAAACAGTGCCCTCAGCCAGAGTCAGCTGTTGCTGGGGAGTTACTTTATGTTCATAATCTGTAATCTGTTTTAAAAAGGGAAGGAAAATTTTCATGAATTGTGTGCCCAGCACTGTGCTTGCTCCTTGCATTTGGCCTCATTAAATCCTTGTCATCATTTCCCCACTCTGCAGATGAAGAAAAATGAGGCCCACAAGAGGTTGGTAACATATCTAGTGGAACACAGCCAATAAATGGTGGCTCTGGGATTTTAAACCTTGGCCTGTCTGAGTCCAATGCTGAGGCTTTGTTCACCACACCATGCTTCCTTTTCTACAAATTGAGATTATTGCCAAGAGGTAGTATCACTGGGAAGATATGATTCTGCTCTTCTTCCCTAAATGTAATAATAATTAAGCATCTTGCCTAGAAAGATTTAATAGGATTTTGTAGGATCTTAGATGGGGTCCCCTTCTGGGGTGAGTAAATGAAAAGAAGAGCAATATGTTTGATATTTACATTTATTTTTCCATTCTGCCTTATTCCATTCCCTGCTTTCATCCCCTGGTACAAGGTAGTGAGCAGTCTGGGCAAAGTCCTTTCAGTTGTTATCAGTGAGAGTCTATATAGTGCTTGTGAAATCAGCTTCATAGCCTATAAGTCACATTTTAAGTTCCACTAAAAGCGACATAAAGTAAACAAGATGTCCTGGAAAATTAGTGGATAGGAGTGTTTTTGTTTTGTTTTGTTTTTGCCCTTAAAGCTTTTGTACTGCAGTGTCCTAGGTAATGTGCTAAATCAGTTGTTGATTTTCTGAAAGGGGCAGAGGAGATGCTTGTTTAATGGAATGGTCATGGAAGCTTAGGCTGGAAGAGGGGAAAAAAGAGGTGCTGGAATTCCACAACAGGGTCTGGAGTCAGTCAAGACCAAGAGAAAGGACCCATGCAGCTTGCTTATTCTAAGTATTTGGTTTTCCATTTGACCTGCATGGCGTAAAAAAAGGTGAGGCTCAGGAGTCTTTTAAAATTTAAGTTGCACTCAGCAAATTCAGCAAATTCCAGGTGCCACCCAAGGCAGAAAACATGCATAATAAAGTTTCTTTATTGCTGCCTATTTATTTTCCAACAAATGCAGAACAGAGAAAATGCAAATGTTTGACACTTGTGCATAAGCAGGACAACTGTGCCAGCATGGTGAGTGGGTGATTCCCAAACCAACAATAACAGAAATACGTTATTTATTCTTAAATACGTGGAGCCATTTACAAGAAATGGCCTCAGCAGCAAGAGTTTTACAATCCCGGTGGTCTCTGAATGAGACTATGAAGTCCAGTCCAGTGACTCAACCTAAGCCTTTTTGGCAAGCCCAGGAATAGACTTAAGTGTCCAGCCAAAGGCTACATAATTTCATTTCATGAACCCCAGAAATAAAGAAATACTCCTCTCAGATACAAAATCAGGCTGTGTTTTAGAAAAGAATTTACCAGAATCTCACACTGTTTCTCAAACTTTCACCCAGATACTCCTAATAGCAAAGCAGGTATAAAGGACTTCTTTGAGATCCAGGGAAAGATTTGAAAGAAGCCTGCACCAAGCATGAAGGCCTTTATAATTCTGTGTTTTATCTTTTAAAAAAAATGAATATTGCTTTTTGCTTCTTAGCACATTTGCCAGTTCTATTATGGTTTTCAATGATTGACCATCAAGCAAATTGATTTCCTTGCAGAAAATGCACTGTGCTTATTTTGTTACTTTAAGAATACCCTAAGGATGTAAGCAGGGAGGAGGAGAACTTTACATGTTTTAGAAAACTTGGATGGAGGATCTAATGTAGAGCTTGATGTGGAAATAATAAAGATTAACAGTGTTTCCCTTCCACTCCCAACCAAGGTCCACTCCACTTATACATCATTTGGATTTGGGAGAAATCCAAATGATGGATTTGGATTTGGGAGGAGGAAGGAAAAATGTGGGGAAGAGAGGAAGGAAGGTAAATGCATGTCCAGAGCATTTTAAACTTAAGAGGGAGAGTGAAATTAAATGCATCCAATGAAAGAACGACTGCTTTCCCTTCTGGGAGCCTAGATCAGGCCAAATTAAGCATTGCTCTGATGGAAGCACGCTGAGAAAAGATAATCTATGTTGATATAAACTCAAAGCCAAACCTCACGGGATTTGTGAGCCAGCAATCATACTGCCCTGCTGTCTGCAGAGGGCCCCCAAGTGCGGGCATGCGATAGAGAATGCTGAACCAAGAGGCCTGGAAATGGCTTGCTTGGATTTTTAAAATATCTCCTAAACTAAGCTATTGACTTACCCTTTGATCCGCCTTCATTTATCCTCCAAGACCTCTGAGATATCAGCATCTTAACTGGCTCCAAGGCTGTTAACCAAGGAGAAGTTTCTGCTTACCAGGGATTGAAAGGTCAAAAGCCCACAGGGGTGTTCATAACACAAGATGAGCCAAGTGGGCTGCGTGTTCAGGGCATCTTTAGGGATTAGCAGTGACCTGGAGAGTTTGTGCCCTTTTAAAAGACATCGACATTCAGATGTAAAAACAGAACAAACCAAAGAACTGCACAGGCTCAAGAAAACAGGTCTTGCATAAAATGGGTCAGGCGGAACTTGGCCTGTGGCCTGCATGTTGTTTATCCAGTCCTTGTACTGGCCACTTCTGCTGGGTTTCATGTACTAAGGATGCCTCTCAGAGAAAAGGACAGAGAGAGAGGGAAGAATGAATCCTAGCTCAAAGCCTATTCATGCCTAGCTCCTTTAGTACAGCATAAAGATCATTCCGGAAGAGAAGACCATGCTGAGTCAGCCCCATAGGGGAAAGTGAACTGCTACAGTAGCACTAATCTGTTTGATTTTCTCCCTTGAACCAGCTTGGAGAGGAGGAACCCTCCCTGCCTGCCATGTCCCCATGTCCTTATCCACCAGCTTCCCTTTGGCTTAGGGGCTCCTGTGATTGGCAGTGAGACCCATCCAGGTCCATTCTTAGAGGTCAGCCCTGAGGTCCTGTGCAAGGCACAGTGAGGGAGCAAAAAAGCTGGGACTGGGACCCTTTCCCACATAGGCCCTTTCCCACATAGCCATGTTTTCAGAATTCTCCCCAACTCATTGGAAATTGGGGAAACTAAATGAAAGTGACAGTAGAAGGAAATGTAACGCCTTTTGTGAAGAAGGGATTAGCATTAACCAAAAATTTTGAGAAGAAGGTATTAAGAATCAGTTCTATGACTGCAATGTATGTTTTAAAATAAGCTTCTGAACTAAATTACAGTTTTATGCATTTCAAAGTTTAGCAGTGTGTCAGAAAACAAAGTATCAAAGGAAACCAGTAGGTCATGTTAGGAATCCCTTCATCAACAGGTAATCATATTACAGCTCCCTCCTGCTAAGCCTCTAAATGGGAAAGGGGGTACAAATTAGGGTAGGAGGAGATGAAGTCTTCTCAACCGTTTCAGTTGGCAACTGACCATCCCCACGGAGGCTTTTCATTCAGATTTTGGTTAAACATCTTTTGAAACTCAGTGGGTTCACCACCAGGAATTACTGTCCCTCTGCTTTCTGTGATGTTCCGCATTTGCTACTTTGCATGTACAATGTCCTTTCCAAATTCCTTTGGTTTCTGGATCATTCTTATCTGAAATCCATGTTCTTCCCCCCACCCCCGCCGCCTTGGCACTAGCCAGGGTTCCTTTTGCTCGGAATGCTATGCATGGGATAAAGTTTAGAATGGAAACTGGGTCATTTACTTGTGGTATTGTTTTCAGTTGCACCTCATACAAAGTGTTTGCCTGCCAGGGTGATTTTGGGCCCCATTGCATTAGTGTGAGTCCATAGTTGGTTAATTTTAAAGCTCCCCACATCCTCTAAGAATGGTTTCATACATGCACTTTGAAAAATAACTTAAGGATTAAAAAAAAAACTTAAGGATAACAGAGGGGAATGAATCAAGGGAAGAAAGAGGACACATGTTAGCTTTTAGATACAAACTTACACTTCCGACTCATATACCAAGCTGGGTTGAAAAAGATGGGGAGGATTCATATCTTAACACAGATTTGTCTATGAGAATTTATCAAAATCCTGAGTATTTGGTGAATCCCAAGAAAGTGGTCATTATTTAGCCTTTCTTTCTGCTTAAAAATTGTGAACATCCTGATTTCCTAGCAGTTAACTTCTAGACACTAAGGCATGAACTAGACATTTTATCTTACATATTGTTCAAAACAAAGGAAAGGGTACTTTGGAATTCCTGGTTCGTTAGGAATTAATTTAGAATACACAAAACAAATACCTTTGAATTTAGCATGGAGGAACTCCTGAAATTTACAAGGCGAGGATTAATGTCTAGATAAACGGAAGAAGACGAAGAACAAGTTCAGAATAGTATTCTTTAACTTGGTGAAAAACAACTCACCAGCAGAAAGGTCTCTTTCCTCCAAAAGACTGTGGTCATTCCACCTCTGCTGGTTATTGGCAGCCCCGATGGGGAGAAGCCAGAGACGCTGCATCTATAGGTTACATTTTAGTCTCAGACAAGTTGTCTCAATTACATTGGTGGTATGTAAGTACATAGGTGGTGCCCATATGGTCCATGGGCATGGGGCAGCAGTGTCCCACATCCCTTCTGCACACACTCAGTTGGACACATGTAGCTACCAGGCAGATTGAGAAGTGAATTCTCTCTCTCTCTCTTTTTTTAAGATGTGTTTATTTATTTTAGAAAAAGAGAGGGTGAGAGAGTGTGAGCGTAGCAGAGAAGGGCAGAGACAGAGGGAGAAAGAGTCTCAAGCAGACTCTGCTGAACATGGAGCTGCGTGCAGGCTCAATCTCACCACCCTGAGATCAGACCTGAACTGAAACCGAGAGCTGGATCCCCAGCTGACCATGCCACCCAGGTCCCCCAAAGTGCATTCTTTACTGTGGGCTGCCATACTCCCAGCTAAAGTCCATGACTGTAGAGGACATCTCTGCATGTGATTCATGTACATATTTCTTTTAGTTAGACAGATGTGACTTTGCAGAATTAAATGCATCCTGCATAGACCAGGCATTATGACCACTGAACTAAGGGACCTGAGATTTTGTCTGCATTCATTGACCCATTTCCTATGTGAACTTAAACAGGTTGCTTGAGTCTTCTGGGCCCAAATGTCTTCATTTGTAAAATGGTGATAGTAGTAACCCCTTTCATTCTGTGACTACATTACCTGACTGGACTCAGACAGAGTGCAATCCGATTCACCCCCTGGGTGGGCGAGCTTACCCATCCTGGGAAACAGTGAACAGTGATAGCACCAGGTAAATATTTGGTGCTTGAAAGGTTACACAGAAGTGGGTTTTTGCAGATCTTCTCTTTTCCATTTCATCATTATTTTTTTTCTCTTCCAAAAGTTTCTCTACCTTTGGAATTTATCCTTTTAAAAATAATCATAAAGAGAAAAGGGCAGGGGAGAAAAGTTACCCATGACACTTGTTATGTGAGCCTAAGGGACAAAACTGCATTCTCTCTCTCCATCAATAACCTAAACTTTCAAACATGTAGGAATAGTTATGGATTCCTTCTGGACTATTTTAAGGAGCAAATTTATTAGTTCTATAGCATCTCGTAATCCTGAGGTATTTAGGAAAACTACATTCTTTGGATTCTGAAACCCTGGCTGTTTCCCTGAGCTACTTCAAACAATGCAGCTTTTGCTGACGGGGCACTCCCTGGGCCAGCAGTGTTGTTGAATTGTAAGTAAATAATCTTGAAACAAATCTGTGGTTGACACACTGTCATACTATGTTTACTGCTCCAGAGGAGGGATTTATTCTAGGGATATTGAAAAATTCCATTGCTGTTTGGGGTAAAGTGACAATGGGGTCACCCATAAATTAAAGTGACTGGCCTCTGTACCTAGATATGATCTGAAATATTGTGCATGCACTAAAATGTCATATGCGAAATAGAACAGTGCTGGATAAAGATGTATCACACTACTAAATAGAAACAGATATCATGGATATGACATTTAAACTGCCAAGTTTGACTGCAGCTAGCAGCCATCCTTCTCCCAGGATTAGTAACAGGAGCTCTGAAGGTGGAACAGAAAAACTAACTTGAGTCCAACAGCATCCTGCTTTGGTTTAGCATAGATTTCCTGATGTAGTTTAGATTGCCTTTAAAAAAAAAAAAGGTTTATTTATTTATTAGAGAGCGAGAATGCACACGTGTGAGCTGGGGAAGGGGACAGAGGGAGAGAAACTCAAGCTAACTCCACACTGAGCTTGGAGCCCGACCTGGGGCCAGATCTCACAACCCCTGAGATCATGACCTCAGCTGAAATCAAGAGTGGTCCACTCAACCCACTGAACCACCCAGGCACCCTTAGGTTGCCTTTTTTTTTAAAAAAAAAAGAATAGTTTAATATTTAATGAACCAAGTATGTCTTTCCTTGCAAGAAAGGTATTTGTTTTGTGAGTTTCTAAAAACCAGTACCTACTCTACCATTTCTCTCTCTCCCCATGACTGGCTCATTTGGGGGCTGGTCTGGCTTTGGGTGTCAGCAAGAACAGTCATGTAATGTGGAGTAGGGACAAATACTCAGGTGAAGAAGGCATCAGCCACAGTCCTTAATTTCAGCAGGAACTTCTCTCCACTAACTCCATCTAAATCACAGCAACATGTAATTACAGAAAATCAAGAACAAAGCTAGGATTAAACTACAATATCCCTCTGTGCACATAATAACCTTCCTTTGATACCTTCCACAATCTTTTAAATAGCAAACGTGTGCTTTTTTTTTTTTTTTTTTGTTGATTTCCATATGTAGAATGATGGTCATAGAGACAGGAAAAAAGAGTTTTTCCACAATTGTGGAATATTCAGCAGAGGGCAGTTCAGCAGGGTGGAAAGAGCCAGAAGTGTTGCAAATAATCGTAGTACTGAGGATGATGCTTTAAAACAGTGGGTCAAGGGCTCCCCTCCCTGTGGGTAGGGAGAGCCTCCTAGAGGAGGTCCCACTCCAGCATTCTGGGAGGGTGCTTGTGAGCTGCCCAGGAGGACAGAAGAGCAAGGGACTTTTTGGTCAAAGGAATAACACCTACAGTACAAAGGAGTAGAAGCAAGAAAGTGAACAGCAGGTTCAGTAGGGGATGAGTAGGGAATATGCATGTGGGTATGTGAGGAGGGGGTATGTTTGGGGACAGTGTAAGCCCATGAGAGGTCTGCTGGGAACTTGTACATGGAAGGCAGTGGGGTGGCAGGCACAAGCCACAGAGGTCATGGGAAGGAGAATTAGAGAATTAGGTAGTTTGGAGGAGATAGGGCTCTCTGTGTTGTAGACCATCTAGTTCAGGTGGCTGATGGTCGGTATAGCATGGCAGGATACCCACAGTGTTTTATCCGTTTATGCCTTCCCTTGACCTCTCCAACAACTCAGGGCTGTGACAAGATCATGGAGGTCCTCAGCAGCGCCAGAGAAGAAGTGGCCTCTTGCACAGTGTGTAGGATTGCCCAGAGCTGGCTCTCACCATCTCACCTCAGGTCACACCTGCCCTGCCAGCCTGGCTAGACCTTTTATGCCTTCATGTCTGCACATTTTGAGTTCTAGCTGCCTTCTCCATGTATAAAGAGCCAGCAAGGAGGTGCTTGGAGGGCTCAGTCTGTAGAGCATGCCACTTGTGATCTCCAGGTGGTGAGTTTGAGCCCAGCACTGGGTGTAGAGATTACTTAAAAAAAAAAAAAAAAAAAAAAGAACGGGCCAGTTTGCCTTTATTTAGTTCCGCTTCCTTTTAAATCTACTGCTTTATTCTTTATAGCAGGGAATGCTGAACATTCAGGTAATCAGTAAATATCCTCACTTGTTTCAGTTCCCGTCTGTGAGATTTCTCCACCCCTTCTTCCCTCCCTTCTCCCACCTCATGCGCACACAATCACGTGATCTTTAGGGACAATAGTATAAATGAACCCCCATGTGCTCATCACCCAGCTTCACCAATTACCAACTCATGGTCAATATTTTCACCATTACCCCTATGTTTAGGTTACTTTGAAGCTGTTCTCAGCATTTCATCTATAAATAGTTCAGTGTGCAAAGAAAAATTTGATTCCCATGCTAATCCAATGTCCCCCACTTTGGCCGTATTTAAAAGTATCATTTTTTCTGTTCATTGTCATGAGCTCAATGACCTCAATGAGCAATTTACTGAAAAGCCATTTGCCACTTAAAAATACATTATATGTCCACTTCCTCATATCAGGGAGTGGAGATGCAACGGGGGTGGGAGTTAAGGTGGTAGGAAAAGTAAAAATGAAAGAAGATGGGATCGGGAGGGAGAAAAACCAAAAGAGACTCTTAATGTCATAAAACAAACTGAGGGGGGTGGGGGGAAGAGGGGTTGGGTGAGGGTGGTGGGGTTACATCATATGTTTAAATAAAGCTTAAATAAAGTAAAAAAAAATACATTATATGTGCAAAATGTTTCTATAACATATAATATTAGAACTAAAAATAGAATAATGTTAGAGCAAACACACATGTAACCATGATTGAGCTAGAGAGAGAAGAGTATTATCAGAATCTTTGAGGTCCTTTGTTTGCTTCTTATCTCTCCCCTCCAGTTACCCTCTGTCCTGAAATTGAGGCTCATTGTTTCCCCCACACAGACCTCTGTGTGTATTCACTACATGTAAGTTTGGACCTCTAAACAATATATTGTTTAGCTTTGCCTAGTTGTGAACTTTTCATAGAAATAGAATCACTGAATCTTAAAAATACAGTCATATAAAAACAAAAATCATATAAAAGTAAAAATCATTTAAAGAGAATCACTGAAATAGTTTAACTTTTTAAAAAATGTTCATCCATGGATATATACCTTAAGTGGATTAAAAATGTTCTCTTCTATTGTTAGTTGTTGAGGTGTTTGTTTTATAATTCTGAATGGTAATTGGATTTTTATTTTTCTTTAAACAATGAATACATTCATTTATTTTTTACTTTAGTTTAGTTTAGATTCAGGGGTAGAATTTAGTGATTCATCACTTATATGTAACAACCAGTGCTCATCCCAAAAAGTGCCCTCCTTAAAGCCCATCACTCATTTAGCCCATCTGCTTGCCCACCTCCCTTCTAGTAACCATCAGTTTGTTCTCTATGGTTAAGAGTCTGTTTCTTGGTTTGCCTCTCTTTTTTCTCCCTCTGTTCATTTCAATCTCTAGTTCTATCCACATAGTTATAAATGGCAAGATTTCACTCTTTTTTTGTAGCTGGCTAATATTCCATTATCTCTATCTCTATCTATATATACCACATCTTCTTCATTGATTCATCAAATGATTAATGTTTGGGCTCTTTCCTTACTTTGGCTACTATATGGTAACTGGATTTTATTGAATTCTTTTTCTGCATATTCTGAGAAAACATGGTTTCCTTTTTGAAGCTGTCATATTACTTGACTTTTTAACATTGAGGCAACCTTATATTCTGAATAAATCTAACTTGGTCATAAAATATTATATTTTTCATACATTACTGGCTGCAAGTTTGCTAATATTTTGTTTAAGGTTTTTCTTCTATGTCTGTGACTTGAGATTAGCCAGTATTCTTCCTTTCTTCGATTGTCCTGGTCAAGTTTGGACATTAAGGTTAAACTAGCATTGTGATATGAATTTGGAATTAGTCTTTCTTTTTCTGTAATCTGAAAATATTGTAAAACTTGGAATTGTTTAATCCTTGAATGTTTGTTAGAAGTCAACAGTTAAAAAATGGGTCTAGTATTTTTTTCTGAGAGAATATTTTGAATTAACTCAATTACTTTTGGGAATTCAATTTCTTTAATGTATGTAAAGTCATTATGATTTTCTATTTCTTCTTGAGTCAGTTTTGATCATGAAAATTTTTCTAGTAATTTGTGTATTTCACTTATGACTTTGACATGAAGTTGTACATGGTATTATTACAAAGTATTTTAAATCTCTTCTGCAACTATAGCTATGTCTCCTTTCTGTTCTTAACATTATTTATAAATGATTTATCTTTTTTCTTGTCCAGGCTTGCCAGAGGTCTGGCAATATTTGTCTTTTCAAATAACCAATTTTTGGATTTGTTGATCCTCATTTAGTATAGGATTTCCTCCCATTAATATTTCTATCCTTTTAAAAAAATCTACCTTTCTAAACTCATTGATTTATGTATTCATGTATTGAATACATGAAATATTGAAATATATTTTATTGAAATATAGCCGACACAATGTTACATTAGTTTCAGTGTGCAATATAGTGATTCAATAACTATGTTATGCTATGCTCACCATGAGTGTATATGTTTGCTATCTTTATTATAATTTTTTTCCTCTACATTCTTTTTTTCCCCTGCTCCTTTTTTTGCTCCTTAAGCAGCGTGCCTAGCTTGCTAATTCTCAGCCTTTATTCTTTATCATTATAAGCGTTTAAGGAGGTAAAATTTCTCTATACCCCTTTAGAATATCTAAATGTTTAATAAAGCAATAACTATTAATATAAGATATTATAAGCACTCAATGTTAAGCAGTCTTTGCAGTGAGTTTACTAAGACAAGAAATACATTTCATCATCTTTTAAAATTTTGTTTTAACAGCTTATAATGCAACTACTTGAAAGCCTAATTCTAAATTCAATTTATTTCTATATTTCATTTTAATGATGATCACAGCTGAAAAAGATACCTCACAATAGCATACAATGCAAAAATGAAAGATATGCATTGTTGGGTGGACTTACAAACGATGGTATCTTTATTTTTTAAATAGTTCTGGCACCAATTATGCAAAGTTTTTCTTAATATTTGGTTAGGAAATTTCCATCTTCACTTATCTGTGATAAGTGATACTATACTTGGCAGATGGTTAAAAAACCACTGATACTCTTAGAAGAGTTAAAAAAAAATAATCTTTCTCCAAGTCTAAGTAGACAGATAAAAGATTTCTAAGAGGTGAAACATCTTTTCGGCAAGAAAATTACATAATATTGGAAAGATTTCTAAACATATTTTGCACAGACTATCTTTTCTCTCTCTCTCTCTCTTTTTTTTTATCTTTGACATAAAACATTTTACTAAGTTTCATTTCAGCTGAAGCCTCCATCTGCCTTATGGCTATTTCATTACATTTTATCTTAATCCTAATTTTTTATGTCAAAGACCTAGAGAATAGATCACTTAGAAACACTTATTTTTATGTGTTATTATTATATATTTCAAACAGACAGGTAGAAAAATTGAGAACATGAATTTCCTCCATCCCTTTGTTTTTGACCCAGGTAGCCTAGATAACTGAGATTTTGTTGTCATTGCAACGCAGGCACACACAGTAGGCGCTCAAGAGGTAATGGCTGGGTGAATGTGTGGGTGAATGAATGAATGCATGAATGACATTATTCATTATTTTCCTTTGTAACCTGAGTATCTATCATAATGCTTGCATACAGTAGGTGCGAGATTATTTTTAGAAATAAAGGAAGGGAGAAACAGGAAGAAAAGAAAGGAGAAAAAGGGAGAGAGAGGAATTGTGTGTGTTCTTATCTGGATGTCTCAGTTAAAAGGAGTGCTTAGTACGTTTGGCCAGTTCAGCTTTAACCTTATTTACAGCCTGTTCAGTGCTTATTTTTAAGGAGAGCAGTCCAAAAAGATTCCTAGGGTAGCATTTACCTCCCTTTAAGTGAAAATGTTTTCCCAAGGAATAGAGGAACTAGTGAATTCTATTTTCATGGAGTCTCAAGGCTTCTCCTAAGGTGCGGATTGGAAAGTAGAACTTTGCCTTTGATGTTGTTCTTCCACTGTCTTTTGAAAGATAAAAAGCCACCAGAGGTTTGTGATTAGATAATGCTCCTCCCGCCAAAGCCCTGGAAGTCTTGGTGGGATAGGATCTGAGAATACTCCGAGTGGCTCAGAAGCGTAGGTGAATAAAGCATGTGTCTGAATGGCTGCCGACACTCAGTGCTGCGTGTTTACACGTGGGCTGTGCCATCTCACAGGGATACTTCACCTCACGCCAGGCTGTTTAATCAACGCCTCTGACAAAGTTACATGGTTACCTGCGGGGAGACTCTCGTAATACTTTTGGAAACCAACCCACCGCGAACTCTTGCTGTGAAAGTATTTAAATAATTAAAAACATTCCTCTATCAAAGGAGTCTCCTTCTGACAGTGGAATCCATAACTTCTGCCGCCTTTCTTTTCAAAACACTTAGATGAAAGAGATGGTTGTGTTTTGCGCAGCACTCACGACTTTTTTTTTTTTTTTTTTGAGGCCAAGCTTTGTTCAAAACATTTGGTGATGAAAATCTTAATAACCGTAGGTCGGGGCACCCAGCTTCTTACTGTCTTCCTCCAAGACGCATGAGTGGTATAACCGCTGAATAAGGAGAGATTTGTATTTCCTTGTTTGGATCACCAAGAGCTGTTTTGTTTACACAGGAAGTCACTGGGCAGGAAATCTCAGCAGTGGGTTTCAGGCTCAAATCTCTGAAGATCAGTGAGAAGAGAAACAGAAGTCCTGAACACATACAAGCACAGACACACACTCACACAATCATCTTGCCTTACTCATTGTGGAGGAAATACAAACAGCCTTAAGAAAGGCCCTGAGGTTTAAGACGGGATGCATCTGGAGGAGGAGGTCAAGAGGAGGATATGACGACACCCAAGTGAGGAGATATCACCGTCTGAGCATTTTTTTTTTTAAATGACAACCATTATAACCATGCTTGGAAGCAATAGCTTCCAAGACTGAAGGTATTGAAATTCACCCAGTCAGGTCCCGCTTGAAGCCCTCTCAGAATGAAAGAGCCCTGCTGTGGGGTTCTGAGACGGAGCTGATGGGATTAATAAACCCCTGTAGATCTCAGATGGAGCAGGCACCAGCTTGGTAAGGTTTGTCCCTGGATTGTCACCCACGGTCAAAATTGGATAAAATGGAGAAGGGCATTGTCATGGTAACCGAAAGACGGTCATCGGGGAACCTGGAAAAAGGAAGCTGCTGTCTGCACACCACGGAGTGGAGATTGTGTGGCAGGTTGTTCCAGCTAGAGGAAGATCTCACTTGTTGCCTCAACAATTCTCCATCTTCCAAGCACACTTACAAGGAAAGGCAGGCCCTGACCTGTGGGCCAAGTATGACATTCTCCGTGGCAAACACATTGGCTATTGTAATTGAGAGATGCGTTACTGGTTCATAAATCAATTTTCTCAAGTTTGATTAGTGTAAACAGTCATTCTCCAGGCTCCAACACCCCTAAATGAATGGATGAGAGGAAAGTTTTGAACCAAAAGATAAAATCTGAGATCCAGCCTCCAGGCCTTTGGGACCTCATGACCTCAGCTGCCCCAAAGGCCCCAACTGACCCAAAGGGATGTCAGCTGAAGCTATGACTCCAGCAACCTCAAATGCCCAGGAAAGAACTAAGAGGACATATTTTAAAGTTGGCTAGATTATTCCAATGAGCAAGTAATTTTCCACTTCATGCCTTTTCTGACCTTGGATTTCAGCTTTTGGCATTAGTACCATGGACACCCCACCTTCTATTATCTGAATCCTGGTCACCTTTATGGGGGACTTCACTATTTGTAAAGTCTTTTGCATTCATGATGTCATTTAGCCAACATAACAACTCTGAAAAGTAGGTGATATCACTATCCTCACTTCGTGGACAGAAAACACAAGGCTCAGGGAAGGAAGTGAACTGAACATAGCCAGTCAGTAGGCGGCAGAGCTGGACCCTGAACCCTGATGTTCTGGTTTGGTCTCTGTTATGACACGTTGGTTGTATCCTTAAGCCACCAATAGACAAACTTCAGCCTCACAGACCTGTGAAAACATTTGTATGCTTCCTTATCCATAAATTGTAAAATGCGTGACAATGTTAATATGTTAAGTACATTATTGAACATTCAAAACAACAGACATTTTGAAAGGATAAAGAAATGAAATAAAAGGATGCTTTAAAAAGTAATACATTTTGGGGACTCCTGGGTGGATCAGTTGGTTAAGCAGCTGCCTTCTGCTCAGGTCATGATCCCAGCGTCCTGGGATCGAGTCCCACATCGGGCTCCTTGCTTGGCGGGGAGCCTGCTTCTCCCTCTGCCTCTGCCTGCCACTCTGTCTGCCTGTGCTCGCTCTCTCTCTCTCTCTAACAAATAAATAAAATCTTTTAAAAAAAAAGTAATACATTTTGTTTATTGATTAAGCAGAAGCAAATTTTGCTGTAACTACAATTATTAATAATTTTAATTTTTAGGGAGATATGATGGTCAAAGCTTCAGTATTTATGAATATCTTGGTTTAACATTTTGTGAGAGTGATTTTCAAGTTTGGTCCTCAATATATTTTGGTACTTTTTATTTTGGAAAAATTTTAGATTTATGAAAAGTTGCAAAGATAGTACAGAGTTGTGTATATTCCTTACCTGTTTCCCCCTACTGTAAACATCTTAACTTGTGATGTCTTCCTGTGGCATATTGGATTTAGGAATGGACATTGATACATTTTTGTTAACTAAACTCCAGACATATTTGGATTTCACTAGCTTTTCCACGTATGTCCTCTTTCTGCTCCAGGATCCACTGTAGGGTCCCATCTTGCTTGTCATCATCATGTCTCCCAGTTTCCTCTGATCTGTGAAGGCTTCTCAGTCTTTCTTTGTTTTTTATGACCTTGGCAGTCTCAAGAAGTATCAGCCAAGTAGCCTGTAGAATGGTTCCTCAATCTGTGTTTGTCTGGTGTTTTTCTCATGATTAGACTGGGGGAATGGTTTTGGGGATTGAATATCACAGAGGTAAAGAGCCCTTCTCATGGCATCATGATGTGTATACATGAAAACCATATGACATCACAGGGGATGTCAGCCATCTCTTGGTTAAGGCAGTGTTTGCCAAGGTTCCTCACTGTGGAGGTACTACTTAGCCCTTTCTTTATGCTGTCAAGTCACTATATGTAGCCCAAGTTCATAGCAGAGGGAAAAGGAGTTGGGAAGTAAGCTCTACCTCCTGGAGGGGTAGAGTCTACACACATTGTTTGGAATTTTTCTGTGCGGAAGATTTGTCTCTTCTCCTCTCATGCATGTATGCATTCAATCATTTATTTATATAAACATTAGCTCATGGATATTTATTTTATAGTTTGGGTTATAATCCAATACTATGTTACCTATTTTGTTGCTCAAGTCTTTCTAGCTTTGGCCATTGGGACTTTTTTTTACATTGGCTCCTATGTCCCAGTTCATGCTCCAAGTTCATCTTGTATTTTCCCTGCCTCAGCCCTGGAAATGATCATTTCTCCCGGGAGTCCTGGTTTTTTAAATTGGAGAATGTTATTTAGAAACCATTGTGTACTCACTGCTGTTGGAGTATTAATTCTAGGCCCATTCAATAGACAGAACTTGAGCACACACACACAGATGTATACTAACTCATGTTTACCTGATACTTAATTTTTAACAGGCAACATGGAAAAAGATTTCTTACAAAGATAAACAGACCCAAATAAAAGAATTGCATCACTGACTAAATTTCCTAAAGCATGACACCTAATTTTCAGTTGTATCTACCAGTTATAAAAACTTTTTGTTCTAATTCATCTAGTAAGCCTAAGTATTCCCTATTGTTAATCAGTTGGTTCTCACACACTAAAAAATGTTGCTTTTCTGTATTGTGCATTCGTAAGTAGATTCAAAATCTACAAATTCTCTTTCCAAGTTTTTAAAAAGTACAGATATCAGAGTTTTTAGAGATGACACACTATTTTGGGCAACAGAATTCCATAATCATGGAAATGTTTCCAGACATCCAGTTTCTTAATGTTTTTTTTTCTGTAGCACAAATTTTATTCAGACAGTATTTACTTTCTCATTCATTGTGAACATATTGGCTTTATTGTGAAATGACAGAGTGAGAGTGTTCATTATTTATTTACATATATATTCTATTGTGGAAGGACATAAAAGTTATCATTTTAACCATTTATCAGTGGTATTATTCTATTGTTGTGGAACCATCATCACGTTCTGTCTCCAGAACAGTTCATCTTGTAAGCCTAAATATCTGTACTCATTAAGTAAGGACTCCATTTCCTTCTCCCTCCAGCCCCTGGCAACAGCCACTCCAGACTTTTTTCTCTCTCTGAATTTGACTATTCCAGTTTCTCTTATAAGTAGAAACACACAATATTTCTCCTTTGGTAACTGGTTTGTTTCACTTAGCACAACGTCCTCAAGGTTTATCCGTGTTGTAGCAGGTGTCAGATTTTCCCTTCTTTCTGACTGAATCATAGTCCGTTGTACATACGTATCACGTTTTGTTTATACATTCGAATGTCAGTGGACCCTTGGTTGTTTCTACTGGTTTGGCTATTGTGAATAACACTGCTGTGAACATGAGGGTACGTATATCCCTTCAAGTTCCTGCTTCCACTTCTTTTGGGCATATCCTCAGAAGTGGAATTCCTGGATGATGTGGGTAATTTATGTTTAATTTTTTGAGATTTTCATTTTTCTATCTCGCTGCAATCTCATTTTTATAAATCAGTCTCAACAAAGATATCTTGAAAACTTTGAAATATACCAAAAGTGAAGACAAAGAAGAGGGCATTATTCTTTTCTGAGTAAGCATAGTGTGTGAGCCTAATAAACGGTTGGGATAGGGGTTCTAAGACAGTATATGTTAAATCCTAGAAAATCTTCTTTTTTTTAAATTTTTTAAAAGATTTTATTTATTTATTTCACAGTCAGAGATCACAAGTAGGCAGAGAGGCAGGCAGAGAGAGAGGAGAGAAGCAGGCTCCCCGCTGAGCAGAGAGCCTGATGTGGGGCTCGATCCCAGGACCCTGGGATCATGACCTGAGCTTAAGTAGAGGCTTTAACCCACTGAGCCACCCAGGCGCCCCTTTTTTTTTAATTTTTAAAATGAATTTTAATATACTCCAGAATCTTAATTTTTTTCTTCTCATACACAATGGACTGCTGTTCTAGATGGCACAGGAGAGGCAAACTGCAGTGGCAAATGAAAGTTCCAGTCCCAGGCCTCTACCCACCTCTTCTGCTGCCCTCCCAGTGGGCATCACTGCCTACATCCATTAATCACTCAGGTTCCATCAACCCCTTTGTATCCCAGATCCTCAGCCCAAAACAGCTTGCTGAGAGTTAATTCATTTTCTTAATTTTCCCATAAGTAAATATAACAGAAGGCTCTGAGTTTCTGGGGCACCGGTGTCAGGACTTACAATAGGAATTTGCACAAAGAAATGACCCTTGGCCTTGCCACCTCTGATCGGTGTTGATAAACATTCAAAAATTGCTAGAAGATTTTGAGATTAATTGATGCAGGTGGGACAGCTCCTGCTGGGACCTATATATAGAACTCTGGCTGTCTATACATATGACAGAAGAGTTACAGGCCATTCTTGTAACTTTCTTATGTAGCTCCTTAGAAGTAGCCATGCAGAAAGTGGCAAGGTCAGAATGATGACTACTTCTATGGACACTGCTATGTCTGTGTGTTAAACCAGAATTTAGATTTGGAACAGGCTTGGAATTATTCTATTGCCATGCATGTAGACCTGACATGTGAAAAGATGGCTTCTTTAATTTTTTAAAAAGATTATTTATTTATTTTGACAGAGAAAGAGAGAGAGAGCACAAGCAGGGGGAGCAGAAGAGGGAGAGGGAGAAGCAGGCTCCTTGCTAAGCCAGGAGCCCAATGCAGGACTTTATCTCAGAACCCTGAGATCATGACCTGGGCCGAAGGCAAATGCTTAACTGACTGAGCCACCAGGCACCCCCACAGCCATTTTTATAGTTTAGTGTGAGCCCATTTATTGAAACCGTCAGTCCATTTATTCAGACAGCATTTTCCTCAAACACTCTTGGTGCTTTTCTTGTGATAGGGTCTGCCAGGACACATATCAGCACCTTCCCCCCACCAGCCCTACCCCAGATCAATGCTGACACTCTTCTGGCTAAAAAAAAAAATGAATTTTCTCATTTCACCTTACTCATTTGGCAGAACCACCACAGCTACATGCCAATTCAAATAGAAAAGAAGGAAAGGGGTGCATATGAAAAGGGGAGGGGGAGAACTATTTTCTAATTAATCAAGATGTACATATCAGCACTTCATTTTTTTACCTCTAAATAGCACTGTGCCCCACAAACTGACACTTGGGACTGCAACTCAGAAGTTAAGCCTTTCTATACCAGGAAATAAAAATAAGTTGACGTAAAAGAAACTGCAAAATAAATTGAGACCTTAACTATTGCTCTCTACTAGGAACGTGTTCTTACGGATTAAATACTACACAACATTTTTTGTTTTGCGTTTTTGTTTGTTTTGCATTTTTTTATTGAGATATAGTTGACGCACAATGTTACATTAGTTTCAGGTACACAGCATAGTGATTCAATAACTCTATAGTTTATGCTATGCTCACCACAAATGTAGCTACCAACTGTCACCATACAAGGCTATTAAAAATATCACTGACTCCATTCCCTATGCTGCATCATTCATCCCCATGACTTATTCACTCCATAACTGACAGCCTGCCCTTTCCACTCCCCTTCACCCACTTTGCCCATCCTCCTTCCCCTCTGGCAACCACCAGTTACAAATATCTTTCTCGTCAAGAGCTTTTCTTAATAATAAGGCAGAATTTTCAAAACTGTTGTTACCTATGTACAGATAATTTCCCCATGTGTTTTTCTGATAAAACTAACCTTTTTACGAGTGCAAGGGAGATATCACACAGACCTACGACCTTCCATTCATATATTCAGCATTGGATACAAAATACATATAAGTAAAGAGCTAGAAGACAGATCACTTCAGGTTGGGGGAGAAGGAGTGGTTTTGGGGAGGAGGAAACATGTAAGGTGGAATTTGAAAGAAAGGATGGCAGAGGGAGGGTATTCAGGGATGGAGAAATGGTTTGAGCAATCATGGAGGATGTTAGGTGTATGAAAAACTCTGGTAAGGATTGATAAAGACTGTTGGAACCAGAATGCAGCTATGCTGGAGTGTGAGGTGAAGGAGTGGCGGGGGTTCCATGTAGGTTTCTTGGTAGTGGAGTGAAAACATACTTCTATTTCTAGGATGAGGGTCCTAATGTTATGGCTTCTCTGAGGCTGAAGAGGGAAAGCCAGAGGGACACGAAGAACCTCAAGAAACTTTATGTTGCTTTCATGGTGTCAGGCAGAGGCAAGAGAACATTCCAAGTTTAACACTAAGAAGTGCATTGTGACAAAGCATCATATATTATATGATCCAGTTTTCCTAAATGTACACTTTAAAATTTGTTCTCAGCTCATCTGCCCATCACCATGGAAAGTCACAGGAGGCACTGTCAAGAGGGATAAGAGGAGCAAGACTGTCAACATGATCTTTACCCCAGTGAGGAGATGCTCATCTTTGTAGGTAGTATTCAGTAATGTTTAATTCTTGGAGGTGCTTGGCTTCACACTTTTGCTACACAAGTACTGTCCAAGCCAGTTTGATGTCAAGTACCCCTAACATCTTGGCACCAAAGCCATTATCTGGGTCCATACATGTTTTCCTCCAATTTCAGCTTCTGTAGGTCAGAATCCAACTAAAGTCATACATAAATAATCCATATCAAATAGGGAAATATGAAAACAACAACATTTTAAGACAGCATTGAACAGGCATTGATACCAGTTAGCCCTATCATTGGTATGCTGGATATTGTGATGTCTTCTCAACGTCCATCTTGGTAACTCTTCCCATGTTAATTTAAATATCCACGCATCCAAAAACAGGTATGTGCGTTATCACTCTAAACATGCTCAGAATGCCTACATTAGCCTACAGTTGGGCAAAATCATCTAACATGAGCCTGTTTTATAATAAAGCATTGAATGTCTCCTGTAATTTATTGACTACTCTATTGAAAGTGTAAAACAGAATGGCCATACGGGTATAAAGTTGTTGTCACTGTATTGTTTGTTTACTCTGGTGATCGAGCAGCTGACTGGAAGCTATGCCGGGCATAAGAGGGTAACATACTATGCAGAAAAGGTCAGAATTTAAACTTTGTACTATGAATGCATATTGCTTTTGCATGATTGCAAGGTCAAAAAATTATAGGTTGAAACCCAAATTGGAGGCCATCTACATTGTGAGGGGGCCCAAACTGGAGGGATCAGGGAAGGTTTCTGCATGAATTACCTCCTGGGACGAGCCTGAAAGCAGGGTTGGGTGGGAAGGAAGAATGGGCATTGCAGGCATGAGGTTTTCACATAAGTCAAGTAAGAAGCTACAATTTTTAAAAACAGACATTCTTACCTCAGAGGCCTTCCTCCGCGGGCACGAAGTAGAACAGGGTAAATGGTCATCCTTGGTAATATAACCCATGTCAGCATCTGAGTGAATAAGTCAGACCTCCAAAATCACATGCTTCTCCTCTTGGGGAGAGAGAGTTGTAGGTGGGGATTGAGGAATGCATGTTGACAGCATTCCTACTGTGTGTCAAAAACTGTGTCAGATGTTTTACATACTTTGTCTACTACATTTAGTAATCA
This sequence comes from Taxidea taxus jeffersonii, assembly GCA_003697995.1. Taxonomy (NCBI): domain Eukaryota; kingdom Metazoa; phylum Chordata; class Mammalia; order Carnivora; family Mustelidae; genus Taxidea; species Taxidea taxus. The sequence continues at coordinate 24,119 of ML101193.1, forward strand.
TAACAATCCTCATTATAAAAAAGATGCATTTGAAATTCTGATAGGATAAATCATTTTCCTAAGGTCATAAAGCTAGCAAGTGGTAGAGCAGGGATCTGAATTGAGGTCATTTTGGCTCTGAAGCTTGACTCTACATTTAGTTTTGCTTATGTAGACTCAGCTTGAAACTTCAGTTTGAATGAAACCACTTGGTATTAATTAGAAGAAGGAGAAATTGGCAAATGCTATTTTAAATGCTTTGAACAATTCTCTGGAGAGTACATTAAATACCCCCAAAGCAAAGCAAAAATGTATATTAATAAGAACATAGCCATTCAAAAGGCAATTGTTCACCATCAGTTCCAAAAAGAATAAAAAGAGGGGAATTCAATTTCCCCAATTTTTCATGCCAAGTGCTCAGTCTCCAAGTTTCCCTCACTGCTCTTTCTTCACCTCTTCTCCTTACACATTATATGTTACAGCTTCATTCCATACGATGTAAGTGGTATTTATAGGAAATGCTGATCACTGCCAACAAGTGAATACTCACATTAAACACAATTTAAAACAACCTTTTCTGCAGTTGTTTATAATAACCTCTTGGAAGTTTGAAATTAAAATCTGTATCCCATCCAGCCCTTTTCCCGCCTCTTACATTACCCAAAGCCAAGAACTTGCCCTTGAACATACTTCAGCTCCCTGGCCCACCACTCTGACATGTTCTGTAGCTAATTATCTCAATCCCTAAATATTAGTCCTTTCTCTTGTCTTCTCTGGTTTCCTGGACAGGATTCACCCTCTCTGGGTATTTCATTGTTTATGTCAATGAACAAATGAACAATGTCCCTTAAACAGACTCTTTCTTCTTTTTTTCCCCTATCTTCCCTCAACACCTTCTCAACAAAATGTGCATGGAACTTCTCCTCTTTCACAGGAAGAGATCCAAAATTTGAGATAGTCCAATGTTCTCATTAAAGAGACAAGGTCATTGAGACCCAGAGAGATGATGTGATTAACCTAAACTCACACAGCTAGAAAGAGCCTGAGTCAAATAGAGAGGGGAGGGGCGCCTGGGTGGCTCAGTGGGTTAAAGCCTCTGCCTTCCGCTCAGGTCATGATCTCAGGGTCCTGGGATCGAGCCCCGCATCGGGCTCTCTGCTCAGCAGGGAGCCTGCTTCTCCCTCTCTCTCTCTCTCTCTCTCTCTGCCTGCCTCTCTGCCTACTTGTGATCTCTGTCTGTCAAATAAATAAATAAAATCTTAAAAAAAAAGATTAAAAAAAAAATAGAGAGGGGAGGACTCTTCCTTGGGTTCTAGTTCAATGTCCTTCTCACCATCCTGTACCACCGACCACTGGTTCACACCCATCCCAACTGCTTGCCAATTTGACGTCAGATTGTGTCTGCCCAAAGCAGGGGGTATGTTCCATTTTCATCTTTCAAGTGACACATGGCAAAGGGGAGGTCCAGGTGCAATTGTCTTGGGTGGTTTGTTTCATGGCCCAATATGCTGCATGTATGTTCTTTATTCTGCAACGAGTGCGCCTAAACCAAGGCAACTTCCCAAAGCCCTCCCTTTGAAGCTGTTCGCTGGTGTGTGGCATCCCTCTTCCAAGGGTGTTTTAAGAGAACAAGATTATAGCTTAAAAATTTCAAAGAATTGTAGAGGCAAAACTGTGAGGGTGGGTGGGCTGGGTGGGGCTTATAAGGCAGGGCTCAGAATTACTGAGCTATGCAAACATTTTGCTATGGAGGGCCTGGGAAGGATGTGGCAAAAAAAGTTTTTGCTTTATTCCCATTGCTGTGAGGTCCTTTGAGACTATCGCTATTCACGCAAACATAGCAAAACACTCAGGGAAAGGAACTATAAAAGGCAGACACTTCTCTTCAACATGGCATTTGATAACTATACAAACCTGCCCTCATGCTGCTTGGGATCCCCCATGCCACACCAGCCCAGTGTGGATATCATCTTTTAAGCCTGAAATACTTGTAAATACTGGGAAACAGAAGGTGAGCTTTTTGGCATCCCATGACATAGTGTTGGTATGGAAGGAAGAGTCCTAGCACCTGTATTTGGTGGGACAAGACCTTGGTTAACCCACTCTCTTAGGCTGGCTTCATGAGCACGAAGATCGTGCCTGATTTAATGCTCTGCCGTTGCTGTCTTGACATCTTTTTTTTTTTTTTAAGATTTTATTTATTTATTTGACAGAGAGAGAGATCACAAGTAGGCAAAGAGGCAAGCAGAGAGAAAGGGAAGCAGGCTCCCTGCCAAGCAGAGAGCCCTATGCAGGGCTCGATCCCAGGACCCTAGGATCATGACCCAAGCCGAAGGCAGAGGCTTTAACCCACTGAGCCACCCAGGCGCCCCATGTCTTGACATTCTTAATAAATTTTTAAATGAGTCTCACATTTCATTTTGCTCTGGGCCCCATAAATCAGGTAGCTAGCCCTGTCACTGCTCCTCCCTCACCACATTAACTTCCATATATAGCTCCTTTTCTAAGCTAGACTAAAGGGACTATGTTCTGTTCATGCTTGTTTCCCATATGTGCCTACCAAATTGGTTATCATTAGACCACAATTTTATTTTCTCCATTATCAGTGCCCAGCTTTATTAGGACTCAGAACCTCACTGCAAAAGTAAGTCTATATGGTGGCCTTAAATCTTATTTCTTAGCATTTCCTACCCCTAAGGCTCTATAATTCTCATTTTCTTCTTAGTGGGTGCTGATTAATTTTGTAACCAGGTTAATTAAGGCAACTCCTCAAAATTACTTTCAGAAAGCTAAAAGACAGGTTTCTTTCACCAGAAAGGAAAATAAAAATGTCTTATAAAATTGTTTCAGAATATAAGATTGTTTAAAACCTTTTTCTAAAAGATGAATAAAAAACCAGGTAACTGGGGTGCCTGGATGGCTCAGTGGGTTAAAGCCTCTGCCTTCGGCTCAGGTCATAATCCCAGGGTCCTGGGATTGAGCCCCGCATGGGGCTCTCTGCTCAGCGAGGAGCCTGCTTCCCCCGCCCCTCTGCCTGCCTCTCTGCCTACTTGTAATCTCTCTCTCTGTCAAGTAAATAAATAAAATCTTTAAAAAAAAACAAAAACCAGGTAGCTCTTTAAGTTTCAGTTGGCCAATGATTAATTTTTTCTTCTAAGAATTAGCATTTGGGTAAACTTCATGGATAAAAGAAAGCTACTGGTTATACTGAAGCTATTGGGAATAAGGATAAATAGATAATTTTATTATTAACTGCATCTGGTTAATATCTTAAAGTCATTTAATATTTATTAAGTTTTTTATTAATCAGGTTTAATTTTAACAGTATTTAATTAAAAGAAACTAGGTAACTAGTAACTAATGTCTTGAATGAACAAGACCCAAAATAAATAATAACAGGCAAAAAAACAAGCCAACATCAAAGATAAGATGCTCCTATACAATTCCCCTTAATCTCAAATGCAGGCTTTTCAAATACAGGAAAGAAATCGAGTTCCTGCTCTTTCACATAACCCTGGGCTCTTCCTTATTTCTGGAAAGTACAGTGGCTTCCATCATTCACTTTAGGTGAAATGCGCTCCTTCCCATAGTAAATGTTGATCGTGGACCTCCTGGCACAAATCACTGGGACTGGTGCCATGTGGATAGAGAAGGGATGAGCTTCATTCTTGCCTTCAAGGAGCTCATTCTCTAGATGGGAATGCCAACACATACATTGACACCCCTGTGCCATCAGACTGAGTTTTGGCCAAGATGTGAGTCTGTCTTGAGTCATCTTTGCCTCGTACATGTCTAGTGTGTATGGAGTATCTAAGGTGCAAGAGATATTTCACAGCTGACTGGATGAATGAATGAGTTAACGAATACTCATGAATGAAGTACTAATGAACTCCTCTTTTTCTCATAAATACCAGCTCTTCTTAGTTGGCACCAACTAAACCATTGAACAAGCACACCTTTCAGGGAGAAAATGTGTAGGTTGGTATGGAAGATTACATCAACCTGACCTTCTGTACTCTAATTTTTTCACATTGTCTTCAAATAGGAAAGGAGTCTTAACAAATGGTTTAGAAGTTACTGATGTTTTCTGTCAGTAACATGAAAAGTCAGAGGCAGCCTTGATACAACAACCCCAGATTGTGTAGAGGAGATATGGTGTATATGTTAAGTAGAATTCTATGTAGCTATCACAAGTCCTGTTATAGAAATGTATTTGTGGGTATGGAAAACATTTGTGATCTAGCACTATGTAGGAAAAAAAGCCCAAAACATGGGCCCTCAAACAGCCTTAGTGTCATTTGATGTCACCACAATTGTAGATCTCCAGGGAGGGGCCTGCAGGTGGGCCTTCACTGGGCCTGACACCAAGAACTGCTGGCTCTGACTGGTATTTTTCATGCAATTACCATTGTTCCTGCTTTAGAATGTATCCGTGCTCCTTCTATCCTCAGTCTCAGAATGCGATTAATTATAAAATAGAGAAGGCCTCAAGTCCAGAGTATTCCACTGAAGAGTACACTTTGGGTGAGTGGGTCCAAATTGGCCATGGTGTTTCACATTGAACCAGAAAGCACCAACTGAGCAAATAGACTTTCCTGGAATCATTTTATAGTGCTGATCTCACACTTAAGAGCTTGTCACTCAAATGAGATCATTTCTGTTAATACACATATAAATTTGTGTAAAAAAAATTGACCTTAAAATATAATTGACAGCAGGTATAGGAAGACAATATGGCAAGCACATGGCTTAAGACCCCAGAGTTCACACCCTGCCCCTGCCATGTAATAGCCAGGTAATCCAGTGAAGGATACTTGCTTTTTCAACCTCGTTGTTTGTGTAAATTATAACAGGGGTTATAAAGAACCATTTGGTCTAATTCCTAGGCTAAGACCCATATGGGAAAGTGCTTTGTAAAGTACAGAACTTTATAAATATCAAAGGACTGTAATCAAATGATGGTGAAAATGTCTGGGTATTGGGAGACTTGGGTTCTGGGTAAACAGCAGCTATGACAGATTGTACAGAGACAATCCTGTGAGCTCTTCTGGCCTGAGGGCTCATGGTCAAATGCAGAGTTGGCCTAGGTACATTCTCATGATGCTTCCAACATGAAAAATCTATTGTGTTAGAAAATAACCTTTGTGTTTCACTCTCATTTTTAGCTTTTCTCATATCATGAAAGAAAACCTTGAGTTTGGTTTTCTGGGCTGTATGTGAGAGAGAGTATGTAATGGAGGAGGGAAGGTGGAGAGGGTGAGGGAGAAAGGAGAGGAAACTGGGAAGGGGAAGAATGATAAGATAATACAACCAGGCATCACAAATTGGAAAAACAGACCACCCAGAATTGAAGGCTCCTGATGACCTGTTCTGAGAAAACAGGAACTGCATATAAGGGATGGATGTCGATGCCTTGACAAGCCCTGCTCTTGCTGTGGGAGAATCCATCAGGCTTCCTTCCTTCCACCTTCAGTTCTACTGAGGGTTGCCTCTGCCACACCAAGTGTTCTCTAGACCTGGTCTTGGTGGGGTCTTTTGCTTTCTCAGTTTGTTTCTCTGAGAAAGTCTTTGATCTATTTTAGATACAGTGGCTTTGATGAGTGAAGAGCCCCTTGGGAATAATTAGAGACAAATCCATATTGAGCTGTGGACAATTTTCTACTGAAATAGATTTCTTTCTACTGTTCTCAATTAAGATTCTGTCTTCTGGGATTCAGCTTCAAAAGTTGCATTTTCTCCTTGTGGATGTCAGAAAACTTGTGTTACATTCAGTATCCAGACAGCAAAAAACCCAATTGCATGTAGCTGCGTCTTGCCAGGTGAAGGACAGCAGGACATCAGAGATGGTACAATTTGGTTAGGGAGGTCAGACAAGCCAGTGTGTCAAGGCAGAGGCAAAAAAGGATCTAATTAGCCTGAAATATCCTGGAAGGTTAATGCAGAATGTAACTTTATTTCATCCTGTCTTTCCAGGCACACATTCTGAGAAAGAAAGAGTGAAAATTAAATTCACAAAATATGGCACTGTATAAGGGTCCTTTTAAGATTTAAGATGGGGAGAGCTGGAGATCCTGGATTCAGCTTCCAGGATCACAGAATGTAAGTGCTGGAGATGACTCTCGCTTTGCAAACAACAATTCAGAGGTCCAGAGGGGTTGAGGGACTTGCCTAAAGCCCTCAACCTGCTCGAGACAGAGCCATTGTGACTCAGGTCATTCTTTTCTTTCTACTACATCACGGGGCCTGTTGAGTTAAAAAGAATTTTGAGCCTGAAATATGGCATGTCAAAAGGAGTGTTATAAAATGACATCATCAGTCAACTTGACTGGCATCTAAATAAACCTTTGTTGTAAAGTTTGAAGAAATGAATGTAAAAAGAGATCATCTGAAAGTACAATAGAATTGTTCCAAGACAACAGAACCTCTAAGAATGGGCTGGTTATAACATCTCTCCGTAAGGGTATCTGTTGAAGAGTGGAAAATTGAGTCGAGCATGAATTCCGGAGTCGGATCAGACTTGGAGTTGGTTCTGACCCTCTCTCATCCTACCTTTGGGCAAATTACCTAATCCCTCAAGCCTCAGTGTCTAGGTATGTACAACAAGGAGACACATATTCTCGACCTCTTAGGGCTGCTGTGAAGACTGGATGAAATTAAATACACATAAAGTGCTTAGCACAGTGCCTGACATATTGCACACACCTAATAGACATTCGCTATCATGATAATTCCAGTTACTGATTGATAGGGTGGCCAAATCCTTTCATTCACTTCTCCAGTATTTTTTGAGCTTCTCTACCCCAGGCACAGAGGATAAAAGAGTGCATGTGATGTCCTTAAAAGTGTTTGTCCTTAAAAATAAAAACAGATTGTCCCAAGGCAGTGAAAAGGCTAAATTGGAGGCCCAAGGAGGGGTACTGGCTGTTCTGGGAGGGTTGAAGATATCTTTCTTGGAGAAGGCAAGGTCTGAATAAGTAGCAGTTAGCTAGTTAAAGGTGGTGAGTAGGGTAGAAAATGGGATCAGGGCTGGAGAGTGACAGGTAAGTGTGAAAGACTGTAGGCTGGGGGTAAGCACTGAGTCCTACCTGCCCTGTTGATGGCTCTTTTAATATGCATTTTGAAAAGTTAGTTTCAATGAATTATGTTTCATAGTTTTAGTAAGTGTGCAGATTAAAGGCCGTTGCCAGATTAAAATGTATCCTGTAAGTGATGTGTTCGTATTTTTGGATTGATCATGTGATTCAAAAGTGAACCACACGGAACTCTAATTTGGTTCATTTTAAGCTTAAAATCAAAGTTGCAGGGGCACCTGGGTGGCTCAGTTGGTTAAGCAACTGCCTTCAGCTCAGGTCATGATCCTGGAGTCCCTGGATCGAGTCCCACATCGGGCTCCCTGCTCAGCAGGGAGTCTGATTCTCCCTCTGACCCTCTCCCCTCTCATGCTCTCTCTCTCTCAAGTAAATAAAAATTAAAAAAAAATCAAAGTTGCACCAAGAAAAAGAAGTATTCACCAAAGAGAGAAAGGGAGGGAGGGAGGGACAGAGGAAGGAACAGAGGAAAAGGGTACTGGGAGGTGGAGGGGCAGAGAAGGGAGGAAGGAAAGGAAAGGAAGGGAAGGCTGTTCATTTGAAGTGAGAATTTGTCCACAGAAACTGTTTTCCTTTTCTGCATTATTTGTTTTGAGCAGTTTTCTATATTTAAGATTGACATTTTACTTTTGTAATAAACGTGTAGTTGATACTCTCATTCCTATTAATACTATTGTTAGTGGACTGCTTTATAGGTTTCTGATTCTCAAGGGAGACTTCTGCTCTCCCCAAGGAGACTGTCACCTTCCTTCCTCCATTCCTCAGTACTGCTTACAAATCTTCTTACATCATGGACTACCTTGAGACTATTTCCTCCTGTCTTCACACTTGACAGTCAAATCCCCCAGATGCTTTGTAGCTACTCTCAGCATCTAGAATATTGTCAGTCACAAAATGGACAGTCATGAAACGTGTGTTAGTGTGTTGAATAAATGACTGACTCCTGACAATGAGTGGCTATTACCTGAGGAAACGTACTCCATTATGAGTTTTGTCTAGCAGTCTGTCTTATCTCTAGCTTGATCTAAGACCAACGAATAAAATAATGACATAATTTAAGCATAATTTGTTATGCTTAGACATACATTTTATCTGATAATCAAGATTTCATCCTGTTGAACCAAAGCCAAATATTTAATAAACATGATCACTCAAAATCTCTCTCCTTTATCCAATTACAATTCATGTGTTGAAATTTCTTTTTTTTTTTTTTAAGATTTATTTACCTATTTTAGAGAGAAAGAAAGAGAGAGCACAAGAGGGGCAGAGGGAGAGAAACTCAAGCAGACTCTGTGCTGAGCACAGAGCTGAACATGGGGCTTGATCTCATGACCCTAAGCTGAAATCAAATTTGGACACTTGACCAACTGAGCCACCCAGGCACCCCTGAAATTTCTTGAATCCAAAAAGTCGGTATCAATATTTCTAATCTTGCATTTGGGTATTTTTCACAATATGATGGATGTTTTTGTCTCTTTGATACATGGTGACTCCAACTGTGAAGATTTGTATTGCCAAGGCTGCTCCAGATCTGATATTTGAGCAACAGAGCAGGATATATGTCAGAACTAAAGTCATGAGGTGGTGGGGGGATTTGACATCAGGTCAAGGAATTCACCTGACAATGCCAGGGGTTCAATGAAAGTTGGTTTGCATTTCTAAGCATTTTGGCGCAGAATCCAAAATGAGCTGTCACGGGGAAGGAGTGGGTCATAAAACCAGATGGGTCAGGGCACCTGGGTGGCTCAGTGGGTTAAAGCCTCTGCCTTCGGCTCAGGTCATGATCCCAGGGTCATGGGATGGAGCCCCGCATTGGGCTTTCTTCTCAGCCGGGAGCCTGCTTCCCTTCTCTCTCTCTCTCTGCCTACCTTTCTGCCTACTTGTGATCTTTGTCTGTCAAATAAATAAATAAAATCTTAAAACAACAAAACCAAACAAACAAAACCAGATGGGTCTGGGCTCTCAGCACTGAAAGATATTGCAGAGTCTGTCTAAGCATGGATTCCCTCTACAATTTCTCCAGCCAGGGCCTGTCATGAGTTGGTTGACAGTCGGCCAGAGGAGCTCAAAAGCTAGGGGACAAGGCTGGCCCGTTAAGGAATGAAGAGCTGATCAGAAACCAGAGCCTCCAGACAGAGGCCTGGATTTTGGAGCAAACTATAGGTCCAAGGGGAAGCTCCTCAAAGTTTTCACCTAGAGTAGAAACTAAACTTAGAGCTTGGTTTGCCCTGTGTCTTCAAGGATCAGGGCAGTGGTAGCTTTTGAGTAAAATGTAAGAATGGGTGCAAAGAACAGACCTGGTTAGTCTGGACAAGCATGAGGCTCACATCCTCTGAGTCTGGGGTGTGGGAACCTTGAGAGAGAGACCAATGCCATTGATAACTGTAAGCAATCAGGGACTTCAAATTATTAAGGAGCACACGATGTTAGATAAGACAGAAGCATTCAGTGGAGAGAAGATAATTGAATTAGCCAAATTCTTTTTTTTTTAGATTTTAATTCTAGTACAGTTAACATATAGTGTTACATTAGTTTCAGGTGTACAATATAGTGATTCAGCAGTTCCATATATTTCTCAGTACTCATTATGTTAAGTGTCCTTTTTTTTTTTTTAAGAATTTATTCTACTAATTTGAGAGAGTGGGTGGGGCGGAGCAGAGGGGGAGGGACAAGCAGACTCCATGCTGAGCTCAGAGCCCAACATGGTGCTTGACACAGGGCTTGATCCCAGGACCCCAAGATCATGACCTGAGGCAAAACCAAGAGTCAGATTCTTTAACCAACTGTGCTACCCAGGTGCCCAGATAAGTGTACTCTTAATCCCTTTCACCTGTTTCACCAATCCCCTCTACCCACCTCCCCTCTGGTAACTATCAGTTTGTTCTTTACAGCTAAGAGTCCACTTTTTGGTTTGTCTTTTTTTGTTGTTGTTCATTTGTTTTGTTTCTTAAATTCCACATGAATGCAATCATATGATATTTCTCTTTCTCTGACTGACTTATTTCGCTTAGCATTATACTCTCTAGCTCCACCCATGTCATTGCAAATGGCAATATTTCATTCTCTTTTTATAGCTGAGTAATATTCCATTGTATATACATATATATATCACATCTTTATCCATTCATCTATTGATGGACACTTGGGCTGCTTCCATAGCTTGGCTAATGTAAATAATGCTATAATAAACATACGGGTGTATGTATCTTTTTGAATTAGTGTTTTTGTATTCTTCATGTAAATACCCAGCCGTGGAATAACTGGATTATGTAGTAATTCTATTTCTAATTTTTCCAGAAACCTCCATACTGTTTTCTACAGTGGCTGTCCCAGTTTGCATTCCCACCAACAGTGCACAAGTCCACATCCTCACCAATACCTGCTGTTTCTTTTGTTGTTACTAGCCTTTCTCACAGGTGTGAGGTGATATCTCATTGTGATTTTGATTAGATTTCCCTGATGACCAATGATGTTGAGCATCTTTTCATGTACCTGTTGGCAATCTGGATGTCTTCTTTGGAGAAATGTCTGTTCATGTCCTCTGCCTATTTTTAAACTGGATGATATGGGGTTTTTTGTGTGTGTTGAGTTGTATAAGTTCTTTCTATATTTTGGACATTAACCCTTTATCAGATATGTCATTTGAAAATATCTTATCCCATTCAGTAAGTTGTCTTTAAGTTTTGTTGATTATTTCATGTGCTGTACAGACCTTTTTATTTTGATGTAGTCCCAATAGTTTATCTTTGCTTTTGTTTCCCTTGCCTCAGGAGACATATCTAGAAAAATACTGTGATGGCCAGTGTCAGAGAAATTACTGCCTGTCCCCTCTTCTAGGATTTTTATGGTTTTAGGTCTCACTCTTAGGTCCTTAATCCATTTTGAGTTTATTTTTGTGTATGGTGTAAGAAAGTTGTCCAGTTTCATTCTTTTGCACTTAGCTATCTAGTTTTCTTACCACCATTGGTTGAAGAGATGAATTAGTTAAAATTATAGACAGAGGCGGTTCAATTAATCACAAAAATGAGGGACTTTTAAAAGCATCTGAAAAACTGATAATCAATACTTACTGAGAGCTTGCTATGTTTTAAGTACTTTACATGTATTTTCTCATTTAACCCTCATGACACTTCTGCAAAGATTGCCCTGACTTGAGGAATGTGAGATTCTTAGGGAGGTTAAACAACTTGCCTAATGTTACTCAACTGATCAGTGTCTTTTTTTTTTTTTCATCTATAGTGGTGTTTTTTAAGCTTTTTAAAAATTTAAACATATAATGTAACCCCACCACCCTCTCCCAACCCCTCTCCCCCCCACCCCCTCAGTTTGTTTTATGACATTAAGAGTCTCTTTTGGTTTGTCTCCCTCCCGATCCCATCTTGTTTCATTTTTTCTTTTCCTACTACCTTAACCCCCACCCCCGTTGCATCTCCACTTCCTCATTATCAGGGAGATCATGTGATAGTTGTCTTTCTCCAGTTGACTTATTTCACTAAGCATAATACGCTCTAGTTCCATCCATGTCGTCGCAAATGGTAAGATTTCATTTCTTTTGATGGCTGCATAGTATTCCATCGTATATATATACCACCTCTTCTTTATCCATTCATCTGTTGATGGACATCTAGGTTCTTTCCATAACTTGGCTATTGTGGACATTGATGCTATAAACATTCGGGTACACGTGCCCCTTTGGATCACTACATTTGTATCTTTAGGGTAAATACCCAGTAGTGCAATTGCTGGGTCATAAAGTAGCTCTATTTTCAATTTTTTGAGGAACCTCCATGCTGTTTTCCAGAGTGGTTGCA
>RCUC01128211.1:0-37518 GCA_003697995.1 Taxidea taxus jeffersonii
AAAAAGAATAGCAGAAGAATTTTTACAGTATGACTCCACTTATAAAATGCTAAAAGATGTGTAAAACTGAATGTCTTTTGTTGTTGTGGATACAACAAAAATGGTACACAGTGAAGAGGCCAGTGTGGCTGGAGTAGAGACAATGGCAGTGAGGGACAGGGGAGGTGACATCAGGGACCACTAGGGCAGGCATGAAAGATTAGGATCCATTGTCATCATAAGGCCTTGAGCCTTTTCCTCAGAGGTGAGTGGGAAATCATTGCAGGGATTTAAGCAGAGGAATGACCTGATTTGACTTATGTTTTTAAAGTTGGGATGTATTTCTGGGGGTGCCTGGGTCATTTTGTCAGTTAAGCATCCAACTCTTGATTTTAGCTCAGGTCATGAGCGCCGGGCCCAGTGCCGGGCTCTATGCTCAGTGGGAAGTCTATTTGAGATTCTCTCTTTCCCTCTCCCTCTGCTCCTCCCCCCCCAAATGAATCTTTAAATAAATAAATAAACAAAGTCTTTTGCGTATTTCTGAATTATGTCCATGTACTGTGGAGCACATAAATTGCATGCATGATAAAACATATACCAAACACTAGAAACACTAGAAATATCACACACTGATAACTCACGCCATAAAATACACTTAGGATGAAGCTCTTTGTTAATGACAGTGGGCATAAATTCACATTTCAGATAGCCTTCCTGGTAATTCTGAAATGTAAAGTCTTGCCCCATCACTAATGTTTTAATCTCATCACATAGCTGACCTGGAAGAAGGAAAATATCAGCTCGCTGTTTCTCGGTGCCCACATGCACTTGCATTACAGGTATTATCTTCAATCTGTAATAATTTCTTTGGAGGGATATCTTTAAGCAGTTTGCCCTTTGTGGGGGTTAGTTGAGTTAACATTTGATAAGGAAATCTGAAAATGCTCATCACGACACCCACATTACAGCAATGAACGTGGCTGAAAGCAAATGCCTCAGATCCCCCAGATGTCTTCCCCAGCACATTCCCATCTGTGTCTCTAAGGACTCTATGAAATAAATATAACATGAAATCCCCTGAACTGGCTGGCTTCTAAGGTGCCTACAGGCCTGTGGACACTGGTTCTGAATAAGAAAGGTATGCACAGACAGTGCTCTGATCAGAGGAGGGGTGCAGAATCCTGGGGTTTGAATAGGGAGAGCCTAAGGCAGTGCTGTCCAATCAGGTGGTCACTGGCCACATGTGGCTGTTGAATCCCTAATGTGGTTAATCCAAACTGAGATGAGCTATAAGTGTTAAATACTCACTAGATTTCAAAGACTTAATTAAAAATGTAAAATAAAAATGTAAGTAGGCCTCTTTAATATTTTTATACAGAGTGGAGGTTGAAATGATATTTTATACAATATTGTTTTTTAAAAATATTTGGCTAAATTAAGTATATTATTAAAATAAATTTCACCTTTTTTTTTCCTTTTGTTTAATGTGGCTCCTAGAAAGGTTTAAACTGCATAAGTAAGTCAAATCGGTGGCTCATGTTAGATTTCTATTAAGCAGTACTAATCTAGAGAAAAAAACCAATAGCTTAAGTTATGAAAATGTCCCAGTTTATCAGCATCACCACTACATCTTTTCCAGGTGGTCTTGCCTACTGTGTTCTCAAGAACGGCCCTGATAGGTAAGGAAGTCTTCATGGTACATTGTGAAGGGCCCACAGGTGATGCCCTGTGATCCGGGTATGCCATATGTGCCAGACCAGGGGTCAGAAGGCTAAGCTCAAATCCCAGTTCTGCCATCCAATGTGCCAAGTGACCTTGGAAACACTGCTGGCATGTTACATTCCTCATCAGTAAAAATATAAAGGGGATTAATTATATGGTCTCCCATCTTTCTGGCTCTGGGTACCTCTTTCCAGAAGTATTTGCATTTTTAAAGGGAAGTCTCTAGAGGACAATGTTTAGCCCAGATTTGGCATTTCTAATGGAAAATGGCAAGATTTTAGGTCCCAGTGGAGGATAAGCTGGATCGCTTCAAATCATAATTCAGAATCCATATGAATCTGATGAACTTATGGAAAATCACAGGAAGTGGTGGGCTGTCTTAGGGATTCCAGATGGGTCTGCAGTTCCCATCATTTGTACCACCAAGCACATGCTGTTGGTCTTGGCTGCTTGCACAGGCCATTTTATCATCATGCTCTCTTCCGGCATGCACACATACATCTCCCTAAGTACAAGTGCCCACACACACACACACAGTGTGCCCACCTACACAGAAGTCACACTTTCTTGCATTTTTCTCAGGTGTCATGGGCTATGGCCTCCCACTCCAAAGGGAAAGCAGCACTCACCTAAAGAGACACAGAAACAGGAAGAGATTCCCAGGGGTCCTAAGGAAGCAGGCAGCATGCATCCAGGTCATGCACAGGGCTCTGGTCCAAGGCTAACAAGACCATGTAGCAGAGGCTGCAGGGAATCCAGAAACAAACCAGTAATGAGCTGGCAGGCCTTGGGAGAAGTGGCAAAACTAATTACAAACCCAGCCAGACAACATGAAGCAATTAGGGCAAAATGAAGAGTCCCAGGAGGAGAAAACCTACACTTATCACAGAGAGCCAGAGCCGTGGTCCTGGGTCTGAGAATTGAAGGGGGGAAAGGCATTTATGATGAAGGAAAAGATTATCTTCAGACTAGAGGGGGTTGTAGAGAGAGACACAACGGAGTGAGGAGGGATCGTCACATTTGTGTGTTCCCTCCATTTAATGCCATGTGGACAGCCATACCATTAAAAATGCCTTGAAGACAGAGAGATAAACTAAAAGGAAGCTCCCTGTGAGCTGTAAGCCAAACTCTATCCATTCCAAATTTTACCTCCTCCATGAAGTTTTCCTTCCTCCAATAACTGCAGTCCCAGTAATATTGCTGTGAATTTCCAATGTAAATTATAGCAGATATCTAAGACCAGAATCTAGGAGGAGAAATCAACTGAACACCTCATTCAAAAAGCAAGTTAATTTATGATTGTTTATTTTTTATTTAGAAAGAAAACAGACAAATCACTTGTTTTTATTTTTTTTAAGTTTATTAATTTGTTTGAGAGAGAGAGAAGCAGAGGGAGAGAGAGAGAGAACCCCAAGCAGACTTCCCACTGAGCACAGAGCCTGATGCAGGGCTCAATTCCATGACCCTGAGGCCAGACCCTGAGACCATGACCTGAGCCCAAATCAAGAGTCAGACATCCAATAGACTGAGCAACCCAGGTGCCCCAACTCACTTGCTTTTAAATTAAGAACAGGAAGCATGTGATTTTGTGAAATTAGTGCTGGACAGATTACATCACTTTAAAGAATGGGAGAAAGAATAAAAGGAATGGGAGTGGAGGAGGAAGAGAGTAAAGAAAAGAATATATGAAGGAACACCTAGAGAAGAAGGGTAGGTCAGGAGGACCTGTTGCACACAAAGAATGTCACTTTTGAAAAGAATACGCATTCTGCTGTGAGAAGTTCTGTAAATTTCAACAAGCCCAGGTTAGTGGTTTGCTTAGGTCTTCTATACTCTTGCTGATTTGACGTCCACTTGTATCAGTCACTGAGAAAGGAGTATTGGAGTCTCCAACTATAACTGCATGTTTTCAGTTTCTTCCTCCAGCTTTACTAGTTGTTGTTTAATGTATTTGGAAGCTCTATCATTAGGTGCATTTAGAATTTAGAATTGTTATGGCTTTCAGTGAATTGACCCTTTTATCATTCTGTAATGTTCCTCTTCTCCCTGTTATATTCTTTATCCTGAAATCTGTTTTAATCTAGCCAGTTCAGTTATCCTTTCTCTAACTGTGGTAAAATACACATAAAATTTGCCATCCTAACCATTTTTAAGTATTAGTAGTGTTAGGTATATTCACACCATTTGACAACCAATCTCCAAAACTTTTTCATCTTGCAAAACTGAAATTTTATACCTATTAAATAACATCTCTCCCATTTCCTCCTCCCCTCAGCCCCTGACAGCTACTCTTCTACTTTTTATCTCTATGATTTTGACTACTCTAGGTACCTTATGTAACTGGAATCATACAGTATTTGTTTTTGTTTTTGTTTTTTTGTGAGTGGCTTATTACACTCAGCATAATATTCTCAAACTTTATGCTGCAGTGTTATGTTAGAATATCTTTCCTTTTTAAGACTGAATAATAGTCCATTGTGTGTGTGGTCCACACAGTGATAACTTATTCATCTGTCAATGCACCTTTGGGGTACTTACACCTCTTGACTATTGTGAATGCTGCTATGAACATGAGTGTACAAACATCTCTTCATGACCCTGATTTCAATTCTTTTGGACCTATACCCAGAAATGGAACTGCTTTTTTTTTTCTGAGCTGCTATACTGTTTTCCATAGAGACTGCACCATTTTACACCACTTCAGTTATGTCCTGATTAACATTAGAATAATATGTCTTTTCCATCATTTACTTTTTTACCCATTTGTGTTTTTATATTTTAAGTGTGTCTCTTGTAACAGCATATAGTGGGATCTTGTTCTGTTATCCGATCTGACAATCTCTGTTAACTGGTAATTTAGACCTTTTACATTTGATGTAATTTAGTATAATTTGTATTTAATGTAACTCAACCAACATGGTTGAATTTAGGCTTTTCATTTTATTAGCTTTTTGTTCTTCTCTGGTTTTTTTTTTTTTATTAGAGAGAGAGAGAGCGAGCACAGGCAGACAGAGTGGCAGGCAGAGGCAGAGGGAGAAGCAGGCTCCCTGCCGAGCAAGAAGCCAGATGTGGGACTCGATCCCAGGACGCTGGGATCATGACCTGAGCCGAAGGCAGCTGCTTAACCAACTGAGCCATCCAGGCATCCCTCTTCTCTCTGGTTTTTGTTCCTCTGTTTCCTCTTTCCTGCCGTTGTTTGCATTATTTGATTTTTTTGTATCATATTTTAATTTACCTATTGACTTTTTAAAGTCAATGACCTCTGTTACATCTCTTTATGTTATTTTTTAATGGTTGCTCTAGGAAATATAAAATGCACAACTAATTTGTCACAGTCTACTTAGAGTTCATAGCTTGCCACTTCAAGCAAAATATAAAAACAAGAATGTCAGTTTTAAAGTTGTATACAAGTGTAAAAGACAAGGTGAAGGATAGTGCATATTGTTTGCTTAATGTTTAAATATAGTAAATATATATAGTATAGTAATATATAGTAAATATAGATGAGCATATGTTTAAACATGCTTATAATATTTCTGGAAGGATACACAAGAAATCCTTAACAGTAACTGTCTTTTGGAGGCCACAGATAGGGGAAACAGCAATGGGAGATTACATCTTCCTATAAATTTCTTTGTATCTTTTTTTCTTTTTGCCAAGTGTACATGCTACCTTTTCAATAAATAATTCATTAAAAGATTTATTCTGTTATTTTAAAGCACCTTGATATATTAATGGTGCCATAACAATTGTTAATGACTTTATGATTGCTCAAATTCCTAAAATTTTAAAGATTCCACTCTTCAAGGGATAATCTTTAACAATGGAATCAGTGAGCAGAGAAATTCTTTCAAAGAGTAAGATGAAATTAAATTAAAAGTCCCAGATTCCATTTGCGAGATCACCTCCCAGCTGTCTCATGTGGTTGATGCTTCAATCCAATGCCATAATCCAACCTCCAGTGACTGGTCTCAGCAAATCAGAGCTGGCCATCCCATTCTTTTTGCCAGTGACTGGTTTATGGGTGAGCATAGAGTGTGGGTCTGGCAAATACCATCTGAGAGAAGTTCCCTGGGAAAGTTTCTAAGAAAGTTTCCTTACTCGTTAATACCCATCACCAAGCTCACCCATTTTAAGCCAAAGACCCCATGAAAGCCAGACCATTTTCTGCCTCTGGATTTCATCATCAGGATGTGAAGCCCATAAGTGCTACAGACATGTGAAGGCAGAATCCCACTACCTGGTCTCTGCTCATTATCTGACTAATACATTCCCTCTCTGTTTGAGTTTTAAGATTATTCTGTTAATTGCAGATGACAGTTTTCTAACTGATATACTATTATTCCTTTATTAGCCAAATAGGCCCTTATAATTCTAATGTATAATCAAGATTCAGAACTATTACTCTAGGCCAGCAGGTCACAATCTTTGTTGCATATTAGACTCACCTAGGGTTTTTTAATGCTGATACCCAGACCTTACTCTTAGAGATTATGATTTAATCAATCAAAGGTGTGCCCTCAGCTTCTGTAATGTTCAGTACTCCCCAGGTGATTATAATTACTGTGTTAGCTGAGATCCTCTATAGTCCAAGCCAGTAAATTTTAATCTTGAATGTGCATGTAAATCATTTAGGGGAATTTTAAAATATAGCTGATTCATCGGGGCTGGACCAGGACTTGGCATTTGCTCCTGATCTGAGGACCACAATCTGGAAGGAAAGCATTAAGCTGAGCTTCCAGGATCATCTCCCCAGACTGCACCACAGGACTGGGCCATCTGAAGAGCTGCTGCCTCACCTCAGTCAGACACCTGCCCCTGCAGCTGGGGGCAGCAGAACCTGGTAGCTATGCCATGATGTCCAATGGCAAAACACTGCAGACCTCTGCTCAGCAACTCAATTCTGAATCAAAATCTCACCCAAGGACAGCTGTTTGATGATCCTGAAATCACACCCTAAATCCACCTGCAAGGATGTATGGGAAATGTAGTTTTTAACTTCTCAGACTCAGCACACTAGCCAGGGGTAGAAACAAATGCTGAATGAACCCCTTAACAGGAACCACCACAATGCCGGGAAAATCACTCTGTTTACCTTATTGGAGCCCTAAATGCCACCATTTGAAAGCAATTTCTCAAGATTAAGTATTGTCAATGAATGCACAAGCTTATCCATGGCAGTGTGGTTTGTACCAGCAAAGGACCAGAAACAACCTCAGAAGACTGGTTGAATAATCACAGTTCACTCTCATAGTGGAATGCCACATAGTCAATGAAAAAACAAGGCAGTTCTCAAGGGACTGATACTGAAAGATCTATAAGATACATTAGAAAGTAAAATGTGAAAAAGCAAGCTGCTACAATTTGTGTTAAAAGGGGGTAAAGGAATTCATGTACATGTATATTAGCAGAAATTCTACACACAAAACAGAAGTAAGCTTGCAATTTATAGAGAGGAACTGGGCTGTTAGAGGATGGGGTGGGAGGGAAACTTTTCAGCACATGCCCTTTTGGAGCTTTTGAGTTTGTGTACCTATTATATAAATAAGTACAATCTGCCTCATAAAAATGAAAATTAATCCATTTTATAAAAACACTCTGCAAGGTGTAACACAGGGGTGCGTGCATTCATTCATGTGCTCAACAAAGATTACCTAAGCCCCACCTAGTCCTAGTCCCAGTTCTATGGAAGGATCATGGTGCAATCCCTCGGGCTATGAAGGCCTAGCATCCCAGCATGATGGGTGCAACACAGAGGTGGGTATGCAGTGCCCAGGGACACTGAGAAGGGGTGATTGGTTCAGTCCAATGGGTCTCAGGAAAGTTTGATCCAGAAGACATCAACTGAGCTGAGATTTGAGAGGCATAGCCTTGTGTTTGTTAAAGAACATTCCAGTCAGGGAGAACAGCCTGAGGAAGGGCACGCAACACAGTATGTTTGATGATCAGACACTGATCTAATGATGGATACACAGACAAGATGGTGTGTGTGCGTGCATGTGTGCACACGTATGTGTTGCATCTCCATGAGCCCCTCCACCGCTGTGTGTGTGACAACATACAGAGAAAATCTCTGTGGGATGGACTCTGATGTTGGCAAGCATTGTATCCGAGCTTCCAGTTGTGGAGCTGTGGTCTATCCTTCTGACCAAATCCAGCTGGACATTGCCAAACAGAACTAGTGGGCCCAGAGGGAGACCCAGCTGTGGTTGACCCTGGTTCACCTAGAAACACGTTGAACTGAGGGAGAAAAAGAGGAGAGACAACCTCTGCTCCTAAAATACTGCTGTGATGTTTGGGCCTTTGTCTGAAGAAATAGCTTCATGTTTTGAAGGAATGATGTCCCCCACCAGTACCCCCGAGTCACCGCTCAACCCAGAGAAGTCTCTTTCTGCATTCTCCCCCCTTCCTCTTCTTAGGATCCCCCTCTGCTGTGGGAACTAAAGAGAGATTCAAGTGGTGATGTGGCGGTGGTCCAGATAAAAGACAGATACACTTTGGAAAGGGTCGTGGATGATATGATACAGGAGGGCTATCTGCACTGGGTCTGGTTGGGCAAGAAAGCCCTGGGTAAGGATAGGAAGTGGACATCTGGGGACAGGGAGATGGTATGACATGAGTGTCGGGAAAGGAGAGGGAAAAGAAATAACAAATGGATGGAAAACATGGAAGCATTTAGTGGGAGAAAAGGCCAAATAGAAAATTCTGTCTCTGGAACAGAATGAGGTGATGCCCAGAAGTGGCATGTTAGTTCCCTAGGGCTGCTATAACAGAGTGCCACAAAGTGGGTGGGTTAAAACAAGAAACATTAATTCCCTTCAAGTTCTGGAGGTCAGAAGTCTGAAATCAAGGTATCGCCAGGGCTGTGCTCTTTCTGAAGCCTCTAGAGAAGGATCCCTCACTGGCTTTTCCCAGCTCCTGGAGGGTGCTGGCAGCATTCCTTAGCTCGTAGACACTCCAGCTGCTGCCTTGGTCATCATATGGCCATCTCCTCTTGTTCAAAATTTCCCTCTTCTCATAAGGACACCAGTAATTGGATTTAGGGCCCACCCTACTCCAGTTTGCCCTCATCTGAACTTGGTTGCATTTGCAATGATCTTTTTCCCAAATAAGGTCACTGTTACAGGTACCAGAGGTTAGGACTTCCACATGTCTTTTGAGGGACAAAACCCAAGTAACAACAGGGGGTAAATAAGATAACGACTATGGAAATTTTGTTCTGGAGGAATCCTAGGGCTGCCTCCAACCTCAGAAAGAAAAAGAAACCTGCAAGGCCTTCTGAGATCACTACAGGAGAATTACACCAAGTGTGTGGGTTAGAATAGGGTCACAAGCAATGGGAAGAGATGAAATGAGATGTGAACTTCATCAAAGGGCAAATCTTACCTCTTTGAGGACAATTATTATGCGGTTAGCAGCTCCAGAAAGTCCTCATCCATGTTCCACAGGGCACCCCACTCTTTGTCTCTTTCTCCCCACTCTCCTTCAGCCACCTTCCTGTCTCATATGTGGTTCTCTCAGGCTTAATTCCTTGGCTAACAAACGAATTGTTGCCAGTGGCACAAATGGCTTTAGGCCTCGCCTCTGCCAGCTGGCAATATGCTTCCTACTAGTAGCTTGCTGGAGACATGACTCCTTGACATGGAGTAGAGATTGAGCCAGTGGGACTTTGTCACGTTCCTTCCTTCAATCACTGAGCATCTGTGAGACGTGGGACCTGGTCCTTGGAGTAAGCCAGCTCCTTGGGGATTGGCTTCCAGACCCATGGTGACTGGCTGACCTGGACAGATCTTGTGGGTGACACAAGGCAGAAGGAAAGTTGCATAACCTCCTTATGAACAAAGGAGAATGTGGTGGCCTCGGGATTAACAGTCCTGAGCTCTAGCCCCCAGTTCTGCCTAGTTTCTGTGTGATGGAGGGTGGGCTTTCCCATCTAAAAATTCATTCTAATAACCATCTGTGTGAGCCTCTGTAGCTGTCTTCTCCTCTCTGGGCCTCAGTCTGTCCTTTGTTTCAATGGGGGAATAAATAGAACACAACAAAGGTCTTTTCTGAGTGTGACACGTATTAGTGATTTTTATAAAGTGGCTTGACTCAAATTATATTTTTAACAACCCAGTCTGTGCTTGAGCACATCAAATATTTTATTACTAGGTCTATAGTACATAACAAAGTAATTGTGTAATTAAGAGATAATGTCAATGCTATAGAACAGTGTTGACAAGTTAATAGCGTTCTGAAACCACATAAATGCCAAAGCAAGTGAACAAATTTATAGATGGAAAAACAAGTGGCAAGTGGCCCAAAGACCCTTTATTGTCCAGATTGTTCTATGTACCTGATAGCCCAGGTTCCACTGTGCGATTCCAGTGGTGGCCTCCTCATGCCCCCAGGTCCCGGTAGTGTACCCCATAAGCATGTAGGTCAAACTGAAAAGCAGGATTTTCTACAGTAGCTAGTCTTTACCATTCTACTTACAGATTCTCAAAAACTTAGTCACATGGTCATCGGGCCTAGAGGGCCCTGAGGTCACTAGTTCAAACATTCCTAGTGCCCCCACCATTGCCAAATAAGAAGTCTGAGTTGCAGAGTCAGGAAGGATTTTTCTCTTGGCAACTTCTGAGCTGAAAGGAGGATGGGAGCCTTGGACTCTTTTCCCAGTCTGCCACTTTTCCTTTCTCAAAGGAGCAATAAGGAGTTGGAAGTGGAGGAGGATCATGTTACCTTGAGACCCTAAGGCTGCTCCTGAGCAGAAAGAGTATGACACTATGCTAACTGGTTTGCCTAGGAAGATGGAAGTTGTGGGGGCATAATTGTGAAGGTCATGAGTGGGGAGGAGGGTCTGTCCACAACCTCTTACAGTCTCAGGAAAGGCCACCCACTCCCGGCATGAAAAGGGCAAGCAGGGAAGTGCTGGTCCGTGGGGGCGGGGGGGGGGGAGGGGAGGTTAGACTGGTTTCACTGGCAAGGGAATGTGGTATGCTACACAAAGCACTGGCTTTGGAGACAGAGCTCGGTAATTTGTCAGGTGACTCAATAAATCACTGACTTACCTTCTCTAGGCTACAATCTCTGTACTTCTGAAATGAGGGTCATGGGCCTGACCAATAATGCCCGAACACCCTTAACAGAGGTAAACTTCTATTTCCAACTAGCTTCCAGGGTGATTGGGATGACTGGGGGCTAGATTCTCCATGAACTTCTCCTGACCAACTTCCATAGATTCTATGAAACTATCAGGTGGATTCACAATGATTTTGATAAATTTCTGAATGCCAGGATTATTATAGGATCCCAGATATAGTTGTGAGGTTGAGCTCCCCAACCCCTGAGGGTAATGTCAGGTGGATGTGTAGTCCCTTCACTTCCCTATTGGACACAGAACCCAGGGATCAATGGGCCATAAGTGAGGCCCCTTCTCCCACATCTCCATACCTTTGCACATGCTGTTCCCTCCACCTGGAACTCTCTTCCCCTCCAACTGAACATCTTCTAATTCAGCTACTGGGATACTATCAGGGAAGCTTTGCTGATTCCCCTGATCAGAGTTAATTACTTTCCCTGTCACACTGAATTATTTACACTCTGGCCTGTTGAGGTTGTTTTCAGATTTGTCTCTCTAGTGAGATTTCTTGAGAGCAGAAACTGTCTCTTCACCTCTCTCAGTTGGGTGATCAGCATGGTGTCTGCCCAGAGTAGGAGTTCAGTATCTTCTGGTAAGTGAGAGGGAGGAAATTCAAGGAAGAAGGAAGAAAGATAGAGGAAGGAAATAAGCAATAAAGGAAAGGAAAGTAATGCCATGGTTTACCCGGGCTTGTTCATAGATAGGTAGTTTTGATTAGTTACAATCATTGTGTAATCCACTTTTTTATCCAGTTTTTCATTTTGTATCAATCTGTAAGCATTTCCCATGTTGCTACACAATCCTCATAATTATCACTTTAATGGTTGCTTAATATCCCATCAGGTTGATGTGCCATAATTTACTTAACCATGTCCCTCTTTAGAACATAACCTTTTAAAACATTAAACAGGGAGCTTGACAAGGTTTTAAAATAGATGAGGAAGGTGGTTTCTTGGCAACGTGAGTAGCATTTCTGAGGTGTGTGTGCTCAGGAAAAGAGGCACCCTGGCCTGAGCTGAAGAGCATGGATGGGAGCTAGAGTCTGGGTCTGAGTGGACACTGAGGGAGGGCCAGGAAGGAGAAGGTAAGATGGGGTTTGCCCCCAGCCCCTACCCTCCCTCAAGCTGCCAGTCTGTGCCTCAGCTCTGCCCTCCATGAAAGAGAAGCCATTACTGACCAGATATGGGAAACAATCATCATAATAGTCATGCCTAACACAGATTGAGCTCTGCACTGAAAACTTTATAAAATATACCTCACTTAATCCTCACAACCAACCAATAAAGGAGGCGCCATTATTTTAGTCCCCATTTTACAGCTAAAGACACTGAGATCCAGGGGTCACACAACTAGTGGGTGGTGGTCCTGACCCCTGGCAGTCCGGCTCTGTGTCCCTACTTGTCCTGACTTACTTTCATCCCCTCTTCTGTGGGTTCTGTCACTCCATGATTCCAATTCCCCAAGGCTCCCTCTGCATAGCTCATTCACGCCTGTCCTTTCAGGTTCTATCTGGAGGCCTGGAAACTTCAAAACTTTTAGCAGTGACCTGGACAAGGGTTTGGTAGGGTTGCTGAATCCACTACTTGAGGGTTACCTGCAGTTGGGAGATGGGACATGTGCTGGTGGCAGGAGTGGACACTGGCATTCAAAATTCAGTAAGTAGAGCAGAAACATCATGACCTGAGTTTGCACCATAGGCTCTGGTACTTACTAGCTACGCAGCCATGGGGCACTTTCAGCTCTCCAAGACCCAGCTACCCCATCTGTCAAGTGGAAAATAATACTTACCTCCCAGAGGTTGTAAGCATGCAAGACGATGATGTGTGATGGTGCTCAAGGATGGCTAGCTGCTTCTATCAGCTCAACAGACCAGACAGGAGCCAGCTGGAATAAGATCGCTTCCTCAGGGCTAGAAGCGAACCCTCCATTTCTATGTAGTACAAGACAGCTAAGAAAAATGTGCACACCAAGGGAAAATGGAAGGGGTTCATTTTCCATTTACTCCAAAGGCATGGCTAACAGGATCATGGTAGCGATGGTGATCATGTTGGTGGCATTCACTGAGCATTCACTGTGTGCCAGGCACTGTGCTGCATATTAACTCATTTCATCTTCAGGCATCTCTGTGAGGTGGAAACTATTATTAGTCCCATTTCATAGATGAGGTAACTGAGTCACATTGAGGGTTTTGTGGTGGTCTGTGATGTGCCTATCATCAGGCTGGGTAGACAGGAGCAGAGCGTCTAGCTTGTGCTGGTGGATTTCCTTCCCATAATGAAAGATTGGGGACCCTGGGAGTGCAGAGAGGAAGGGGGAGCCTCTGCTAGGGCAGGTCTGGAAACAAATAACCATGATGAGTCCTTCTTTGAGGGGACTCTGAAAAAATGTTCAGTTTTTCAGATTCTGGGATGGTCTGGGTTGTCCCACCAGAGAAGAGGGGATGTGGAAGGGGGCTGGTTGCCCTCCTCAAGCACTGGGGCTCCCTTTCTGCTGCTGGTGCCATGCCTGAGTCATATTATTCTCTAAAACCCCTACACCTTGCCCAGCACATAACAGGAGCTCAGTAAAAGTTTGCTGATGGAAGGAATGTGAAGGAAAGCAGTCTGTGAGGTCCCAAGGGTCAGGGTCGTACAATGTGTACATGTCAGAGGGACAGAGATAGCAACCTCTACAAGGAGGACATGACGATATGAGGATCTGAAAATGGGTTACTTTAGCTGATTGTTAGTGAATCTGTGGTCACTGGAATTATTCCCAGCAAGACTGGAATAACCATGCAACCAGGAGACTGCCCACACAGGACAGGCCGAACCACAGGACTTTCTGGGTCCCTCCTAGATCTGGGGTTCAGGGACTCATGTCTCCACCAGTCTGCCCCTAAAATGCTCTCCTTCATTTCCTATTCCTAAGCTGGAAAGGAACTGAGATGCTAGTGAGTCCCTTCCTGTAGCAGAGATAATAACAGAGCATTAGCTGTGTGTGTTTAACAATGAGCTCTTACGGACTGATAATGCCTGAGCTTAATCCAGAGTGATGTATCTTTAAAGCTGGCATGATCCCCGGAGGACACTTCACGTTGGACTGGAGATAACCTGGGACCACAGATGGCCTTGAACATCTCAACACCTGGAGACCTGGCAGTAGGAAATAGGCCACCTGTGGACACCAGATCAGAGTTCAGGATAAAAGGCTAACTCTGGCAAGGGAATGACAGTGGGCCCCTCACAAACCCCATGTGGGCATCCTGGCCTTCCCTCCATATGGACACCCTCAGTCACGAACCACCGAGGGCCCTCTGCTCCATGTTCGTGGGGCTTGCAGCTCTGATCTCAGTGCAGGTGAGGGTGAGCTGCTCTGTGCTGACTTCCGGTTCAGTGGTGGCCTCTGACCTCACCAGGCAAGCAAGGGAGAAATCCAGAGGGTTTGTTGCCCTGTGCCTGAAGCTCACCATGCCAGACAGAGGCAGGGAAAAGAAGACCTAGTCACAGGCTCTCTAGCTTTGTAGGTTCTCCCAGAGGAACACCAGTGCTCCTCAGCTTCCCTGGCTCCACGTCCGCTGGGAAGCCCAGACTGTACACACCAGCCTGCCCTGCTGCCTTTCACCCAACTCTTTCTCACCTCACTGCTGCCTGTACAACATCATCTGTGCACATAGCTGGTGTGGCAGGAAGAGCTCTCCGATGGCCCTCTGATGTCTGCCTCCCAGTGGTGTTCCCATGCTCATAACACATTATATGGCAAAGGGATTTTGCAGATGGCATTAAGGCTCCTAGTCGGCTGACTGTCAGGATGTAGAGCACCTGGATGGGCCTAACCTACTCACCCGAGCCTCCCCACCCTGAGTGCCCCTCACCTACAGAAGGGTGCCTGTGCTCACCTAGCGGCAATGCCACATGACCAATTCACCAGTGCCCCAGTGTGTCCTGCACTGACAAGTGCCATAGCTTCTCTGTGGTCTTCACCTATGGCAATTCTGATAAGCTACCAAGAAATCATTCTTCTGCAGGGTAGGAAGGCACCACCTGCTCCACGTTTCCCATCCTCAACACCAAGCTTCAGTAACCACAGGAGACCCTGAAACAATCCGGTGTGGCCTCTGCTACCCTGTGAGCACTCTGAGGGCTGGGACAGGTCCATGAGGGGATTCTGATGGAGTACATGAACCATTCACCAGCAGGATGCCAGAAGGGAAATGATGGTACCTAGAAGCTGCCTCTGATTTGCCAAGCCAGGTTGTCATAACATGGTAGATTGGCCAGATTCAGTGACAGTCAGGGTCACTCCTTCTAATCTCCCCTGTCCAAGAAAGAGAGCAGCAGCAGCTGCAAAGGATAAGGAAAAGCCATTAGTCTCAAATTTCATGTCCCAGTGCAAAGCAGTGGTGAACCTGTGACACCCTTCCCTCTTTTTTGCTGAGTCTCTATTTAGAGCCCATGTCATGGACATCAGTGAGAGGAGTTGGGAAATGATAAAGGCTGGAGGGAGCGGAACTCTGATCCCTGCACCGAGTTCTGTTGGGCTGGCTCAGAACCCGGTGATGAGTGAGGGAGGGTGGTGATGGAACATGGCATGGGCTCGGGAAGCTGATATTCCCAGACAAGGATGGAGATGCCATCCATTACCTCATGTGACATCCTTTTAATATTAAAGGGAAGAAAACCCTTTTTCCTCCCTAATTAGGTTCAATTTATAAGGAAGCAGCAGGCAAACCACCCATCTGAACTGAGTTCACTGCAGCCACAGCCTCTGGGAGGAGGGGAATTTTGGCAGCTGCTGGTGGGCTCGTGGCCGCTCTTCACAGATGCTGAAGCAGCAGGTTGGGAAAAGGGGTGCCCTAGCTCCATCTCTCAGCATTCGTCAGCAAGCACCTCTTGAAATGATCCAGGAATCAAGCTGGAATTTAGCATTCATTTGGGGCAAATAAGTCAAGGCAGTGAAAAGATGTGCTGCAACCGATGAGAATTTAATAGCTCCGGAAATGGACTTTCAGATACAATGGTATAAAACCTGAAGTTTTATAGAGAAAAAACTTAGGTTGGCATGTTTGCCCAGACCGCATATGCACATTGGGAGTCATACCTTAAACACCGAGTGCAATTCCCCTCACAAACTTGCTCATAACTTCACTCTGTTGTCTGTGTGATTGCTCATGTCACGCTCATCCCCTCTCACGGCAAGTCCCATGAGGCAAGGATGGTTTCTACCCTTTTCACATGGACCACACCATGCACTTAGTCCCTGATACAGGAGGCATTTAATAAATAGTTGTTGAATAAATAAATGAATGTAAAAAGTTTCTCTTTAAAGAAGAATAGAAAACCAGTTATAATTGCTAGCATTTGAAATGATGGGAAAGTACCCATTGTACTTAGACAATTGTATTTCTCAAGCTCTTTCTCAGAGCTCTCTCACAAATGTTAGAGAATAGGTGAGATTTTTTTAATCCAAGAGCTGTTTCTATGAAAAAAGTTACAATAGCTTATAATCATGTGTTACTAGGTCTGAGATGCTCACAACACTTCTGAGAACCCTAATCACTGGGCCAGGTGAGCTAAACCCGGTCCCATAGGTATGGCACCCAAGGAAGGGGCAACCAATGTCAGGCCAACACCATCTAGCCCTCCAGGGATGGGGAAACCCATCCAGGTTTTAAGTAGCAGTGCCAGCCTCAGGGGGAGCTGGCTTTTGCTGAAATAGGAATGCATTCTCATGGGAGGGACCAGGCTATGAGCCCTCTCACTGCTGACCCATGAAAGAGCTGATCTACAACCTTAGCCTGGCTGGGGAATATTGCTGAAGAATCGCAGTACTGAGAAGAAAGTCCTTTCCCTCCCATTCAAAGGGCATCAAGGATATTTTCCCCTTTCCCTTTTCTAGCAAAGACTGTTTATTCAAAGGACTTGGAGGGAACCAGGATTTTCAATAGAACTGGGTGACAGAAGATTCCTGGCCACTTTAAAGATCATAATGATACACATTCTTCTCACTTCCTGACCCTCTTGACAGGCCAGCTAAGTTACTTAATATTCTAATATCCTGAATCCCTTGCTTAGAGAATCTCATTTGTTTATATAAAGGGAAAATTAAAGCCATACAGTAGGTTTCATGAGAAATTACTGGAGTTGAGTTAGATTTGAAGCAGGACACCCACGACCAATACTCCCTCCTCCAACAAATTAAAAACCAACACAGCCCCATGAAAATGAGCTTTCCTGATTCTTCTCAATCAAAACAGAATGACAACATATGACCCTTGATCCACCCGCCACCCATGTCCTTCTTCCTCACCCATGATAAATTAAGCTCTCCTCAGCCTAGTCAGAAGCAAGTGTCCTGTGTCGCCCAACCCACAAGAAGGTACAATGTTAATGATTAAGAGTGTGTCCTCTGGCTTCAGACTGCCAGGATGGGCTTCCCAGCACCATCTCTGACCCATGGTTGACCAGTTATTTCACCTTCTACAGCATCGATCTCCTCATCTGTAAAATGGGAATAAAAATAGTGACACCCTCACAAGGTGCAGTGGTGATGAAAAGACACAATACTTAGTAAGACTTTAGCAGTCATTAGCTATTATGAATTCCAGAATGCCCTGGCCCAAACCTTATCCTTTCTGTTTCCAAACATGATCATTTTTCCTGCTTTTATGCTTCTGATCCTGCCATTTTCCCGCACCACCAGAACGCTCTTCTCCTTTCATCTACTTTACAGAGCAGCTGAATGCTGTTTTTAACCAGGAAACCCAACTTGGTTTCCCCAGGTGGAAGTTTGTCTCCCTCCTCAGAAACCCCTCAGCACTGTCTTAGTACAGAAGACCCTGGCTCAGGAACCAGCCAACCTGCTTGGGAATTCTGGCTCTCCCTCTGCCTAGCCATTTGGTGCTGGCAAGTATTCACATCTGTGTCATTAAATAACAAAATTCAACTGAGTATATTTGAAGATCAAATTGGCTCTATTAAATGATTCGTGAATCAGGCGGGCAGCACCCTGTCCAGCATACCGTCCCATCCATCTGAGTAGAAAGGAGCCCCACAGAACTATAGGAGAGAGAAGATTTTAAAGGCAGAGAAGAGGGCAGAAAAAGGAAATTATCAGCAAAGCATGTACATTTGACCTTGAACAATACAAGTTTATAGGTACTAACCATCCCCCTCCATGTAGTTGCAAATCTACATATAACTTTTGACTCTCCCCCAAAATACCTAATATCCTGTTATTGATGAAACATAAACAGCATAAACATAAAATATTAATACATATTTTGTATGTAATATGAATTATATGCTGTATTCTTATAATAAAGTAAGCTAGAGAAAAGAGAATGTTATTCATAAGTTCATAAGGAAGAAAGAATACATTTACAGTATTGTACTGAATTTATTTTAAAAAATCCTGCATCTAAGTGGACCCACTTAAGGGTCACTTGTGTTGTTTCAGGTAAGGTCACCCTCCTAAGGGTAATGGAAGAGCCTATGGAGGTAGATTGCTTTGCTAGTGCTGATTAGACAATTCCATGTTAACTGGCTAAAGCTTACATTCCTATGGGGTTGAAACTTCAATGAGGTTATAAGTGTTAAGTCTTGGTTTGCTGACATCAGGTCTAGCAAAAGTGACTCCATTTGGGGCCTGCTCCCTCCTTTTTCACAGTGTAATGGGAATAACATTAGCAATGACAAGAAGGATTAAATGAGTCACAAAAAGTATTTAGCACAGTACCTGGCATGTTAGAAAAAAAATATTCTCTGGGTGTTTGCTATCTTTGTTACCACTGTGGCACTGTCCTGCATCTCATTTGCAGGTGTCTTGAGCACAGCAGTGTGTTTATGTCTGTCCTACATGAAGTCTTGCAGATGTTACTAAGGTGACCACACATCCTGGTTTGCCATTATCCCAGCATAGATATTAATAGTGACTTCTTTCTCCCTAAAAAATGCCATTGTTTGGCTAATACATGAGCCACTGTATTACCCACTTGGCAAATGTGTATTGAATAAA
The DNA here is from genome assembly GCA_003697995.1 of Taxidea taxus jeffersonii. Lineage (NCBI taxonomy): Eukaryota > Metazoa > Chordata > Mammalia > Carnivora > Mustelidae > Taxidea > Taxidea taxus. The sequence continues at coordinate 18,821 of RCUC01128211.1, forward strand.
TGAAGGAAGGTATGAATGAGGCTTGTTGATCCAGATCCCATGACTCAGTTACTTCCTTCACTCCAGACTCACAGCTGACAGTCAGAAAGCTCCTTCGCATTCTCCCTGCTGTGACCTCCAAGCCCTCGTGCACTTGACCTGACCCTGTCACTTTGGAATGATCCACTCCATCAGTGTATCCTACTTAGTTCTCCCTTCCTCTGAGACCCTTCTTCCTCTTGTCATCTGCATACCTGAAAGCCTATACAAACTCCTTCACACTGAGATAATAATGCATAGTAGTTTAATGTGGTGGGTGAAACGAGCTTTTAGTTTAACACAAAACAATGTTTTAATCCCAAAAGATGAAAATTCTGACATAAAAATAAGCTCTTACAGGATGGCACTTGCCAGGGGAAGCCACCATAAACCTCCATGGAATCCTTTTGTAGATTTGTATTTATTTTCTGAGACAGGATGTGGGTCTCTGCCACCATCACTCCTGTGCCCCTCCCAAGTCTCACCTCTGGTGGTATTGGGGTCTTTTGGTCTAATGACATATGATGTATGAGCAAGAGTCTCAGGAACTCCACTCTGAAGAGTGTGATGATGACCTAGAGAACATAGACTTGCTGGAATATAGCTGAGGATAAGTAACAAATGAAATCTGGACCCAAGAGACAGTGCTTCAAGAAGGAGACCCCAGGAGAGTTGGGATTTCCAGGTGAATTTCCAACATCTAGTGGCAGAATTATATATAGACATTCATTTCTTCTGCAAACTTGATACTCACCCAGATAAAGCACTGGTTGAGGTCTTAGGGTAGGAGAGGGTAATGAACATTAGTATGGCAAAAAAAAAAGTGGCCCCCTTTCCTCAAGGCCCTTATGAATTAGCTGAATAAGTGGAGAAGAAACAAGTGAAATGAGGGTCTACTGGCATCATGTATGAAACAAGTATGGAACTACATAGCACAAGGGTTCCAAGTCACTGGCATGAAAAGACTGGGAGAGACTTGGTATTGCCCCAGCACTCTCAGTGCTGGTAGGAAGAGGTGTGCTCCTAGTTTGGGAGGCAGGAGAGGAGGCCTGGTGGAGGGGACTCTGGTCAACCTCATTCTAAAAACAGGAACAGGCATGGAGTATGGTCCAGTGTTCATTCCACCCCAGCTTTCCCAAGAAAGTAAGAGAGACACTATGAAGATTAAATCCACTGTCAGTTTTAGAGGAGGCAAGCCCTGTTCCAAATTAATAGAGCAATTAACCTGTAGAGTCAGAGGAACACACACAACCTGGCAACTTTCAAAGCATGTAATTTATCCAATTAAACATTTTATGCCACTGTTAGCCACATAGGGTTAGTGTATTAGTAACCCAAAAGGTCTCTAATTCCTAGGACTTTCAGATTTTTCATCTTTCTGCCCAGGTACATCTGTCTGCCTATACAATTATCTCATCCAAAGCACACTATATGATATAATTATATGAAACTTTATTTAACTCTATTTCTGTTCTGTGGACCATACATTACTCAAAGTTTATATAAGGTGCTTAGAAATGGTGTTCCAGCTTTTTTTTTACAGTTTTATTCCTTTATTTGATAGTCAGCAATTAGTTCTCATCCACATTAAAAGTCTGTAGATTTCTGAAAGTGGTGACAAGTACATAGGTAACCAACGTATAGAGCTTGTTTAGTGAATCTTCATACCCCTTCTGTTTTCTGGACCACTGCTCATGGATATAGTATGGAGCATTCCTTATTCCTTTGGCCCAGATAGCTTTGTTGAGCCTGGTTTCAATATGCACATCTACAGTTCCCATCTCCTTCTTGGCAAGATCTCTTTGAGTGCCCGAGGGGCACACTTCTCCAGAAACCCACTACATGGATGCACTTGTAAATGTCGATGGTGTATTCTCTGGTCACTACCTCATTGATGACAGAATGAACCTTCTTGCCACCCTTCTTTGCAGGAGCCATTCTGCCAGGCCCAGGTTGGAAAGTGGTTTCCCAGCTTTTCATAAAGATTCCTTCCTTTCTTCTACTTATATACTTTTTAAGAACTTGTTAACACCCTGTTGTCCATGCATTTTTACTTGACCAACCCAATACACAATGACTGCCCCCAAGATCCTACTCCCATATAACTCACTTGACACTTGCCTCATATTTTGTCTTGCACTTAATAGAGCACAAACTTGTTGAGGGGAAGGATCAAGTCTTCTATTTCTTTTTTTTTTAAGATTTTATTTATTTATTTGACACAGAGAGAGAGATCACAATTAGGCAGAGGAGCAGGCAGAGAGAGAGGGGGGAAGCAGGCTCCCCACTGAGCAGAGAGCCCGATGCGGGGCCCAATCCCAGGACCCCGAGATCATGACCTGAGCCGAAGGCAGAGGCCCAACCCACTGAGCCACCCAGGTGCCCCAAGTCTTCTATTTCTGATCACTTCTAGATCTGGAATAATGCTCAGTACCTAACGGAGCTTCAATACATGATAGGTAGGAGCTGACCCACCAGAGTTTGGGTGACAGCCATGCACTTTAGCAAGGGCACAAGTTTTATAAACTAAGCCCACCTCTTCTGGCAGCCCAACCCAGTCAAATCTGTGGGCAAGGAATAGTGTTTAGGATTGTATCACTTAGAAACTTTCAGGTGGCAGGAAACCTAATTCAAATGGCATAAACAAAAGACAAAATGAATTCATGCAGATAATCACAAAGCCCAGGGACAGTCTGGCTTTGGGTGTATTTGGGTTCAGAACTCAAATTGTATCATTAAACAAGATTTTCCCAATCTCTTAACTTTATCTTCTCACATTTTGGCTTTGCTTCTAGGCTCTTCCTGCTAACATGAGGCAATAGTGACAGCTTAAAACCTAATGATGTCTCAGCCAATGGAAGAGAGTACCACCATCTACCCTACTTGTCTCATGGAATCTCATCAGCTCTGCTTTGCTTACATGCCAATCCCCAGACCAATCAAAAGACCCATAGGAATGCAGTGTGCTTATGGCTTAAACCTAAACCATATGCTATACTCCTACAGCCCAGGAATTGATGCTTTTAACAAGCTATCCATGTTTTTCTAGTATACATTACAGTTTGGGCATTGTTAGTCTAGGGTTTGGCCACATAAGTAGGTATCCAAGAGAGTGGAGAAGATCTTTGGAGGCTGGAAGTACAGACAGCTTATTGGCTCAGACATCTATATAGACATGGAGTTGCTTAAGATGGTGATGGGGCTTGGAGCCAGGGGGCAATGGAAGACTGTTAGCTGGAGGTCCTTCCTATCAAAGAGTAAATTTCATTTAGCAAGACTCAAAGATGTTTTGAGACTTTGGTCCCCCACTTGGATCTATTTGACTCAAAGTCATGGAATTGTGAAATTTCAGCTTTGGAAAGGCCTATAAGGGTCATGTAATCCAAACCCAATCACCATTTGATCCCCAAACTCCCTAGACATCATCCCTTGATAACTGGTCACCCAGCTATTGCATAAATACTTCCCCCCCAATGGAGTAGTCCTTCCTTCTCGAAACAGCCAACCATCTTCTCACATCTGTATGCTTAAAAAGTTTTACTCTATTTGTCAAAAGTCTATCTCTTCATAAATTTCTTCCATCAGCCCTGGTTGTCTCTCTTGGAAAGATACAGGACAATTCGATTCTTTGTTCCAAAAGACAGCTCCTTGTGCATGGTGTGTAAAGACAGTTATACACCCTCTGGTGACTCCAGTCTCCAAGATAAATAGCCTGGACTTTGCCCTATCTCAGGTGACATGGAATCTTACCTCCTTACTCTCTTGGCTGCCCTCCCTCCTAAAGGTACTCTACTTGATCTGTCCCTCCCTCTTAAATTATGATGCTCAGAACCCAACAGCACTCTGACACTCATCTGAGGAGAGAACAGACAATTGTCTCATTCTAGACACTACACTTTCATTGCTGTGGCTTAGCATTGCTGTAACTATTATAGCAACCACCTCTCAGTGTTTACTCACAGTGGGTTTTCTTCCAATCCCCCAACTCAGGCTTACACAGCTAAGCTACATCTCTCCATCATATATCCTGCAGAGTTTTTTGTGAACCCAAGTTTATGACCTTAGGGATAATGAGCGAATTTCAGGCAGGAAGAATAAGCTAAACAATTCTATTGCAGCTGCCTACTCATTAATAATTATAATCTTTTAAATAACACATTAGGATCTAAAAAATAAAATTCAACAAACATCAAGCACTACTACATACCAGTACTGAGAACAGGAAGATGAAAAAGGGGGAAAAATTGCTTGCTTTTGGTGGGGCTCACAATCTGGCCAAGGAAATAGAGCTCAACAACCAACCCTAAAACAGTGGGTGCATTTAACAGGGTAATGGTATGTACAAACTATCCTCCCACTGTGAAGGGACTGTGGGGCCTTACCCAAGAGCTGACATCAGAGCTGGATTTGGAAAAGCATATCTAGTTTCTGCAGTCAGCAAAGGAGAGGCCAGATATTCCAGACAGCAAGAGCAGCATGCAAAGGTCTAGAAGCATAAACGTGATGCATGCTCCTGGAGCTGGGACTCAGCGTGGGTGGTTGGAATCTACAGGGAGAGAAGCTGGGGAGGTAGGCTAGAAAGTCAGGCTTCAGCTCAGTCATGAGAGCCTGGCATCATCTTATCCTGTGGTCTCTGGGAAGAGGGTAAAAATCCTTGAAGAAGAATTGACAAGTGGAGACACTGGAAGCAAGGAGACCAGAGAAGAGATCCCTAGAATTAAGCAAGGAGTGGTATCTAGAATATATACAAATTTCTTGCAGATCAATAAAGATAAAACAATAGGAAAATAAGCCAAGTTATGAACAGGTGATTCATAGAATGGAAAACATGAATAGCCATTAAATAAATGTAAAAATGTCAACTTCATAAACAATCAAGGAAATTAAAATTAAGATCACAATACGGTGCCATTTCACCACCATCAGATTGGCAAAATTTGTAAGTCTGGCCATACCAAACATTCATGAATCATTCGCACGCTGCTAGTGAAAGTATCAATTACAGGGCCACTTTGGAAAGCAATGTGTCCTCGTCTAATCGAGCTCTAATATACACACCATTGCATCCAGCACTCCACTTCCAGTGCTGGTCCCAGGGAAATCCCCTCATGTGTTCAAAGAGACATATACAAAGATGGTCACTACGACACTGCTTGTGATAGTAGAGAGAGAGGGAGAAAGACAGAGAGGAGAGAGAGAGAGAGAGAGAGAGAGAGAGAGAAACTACCAACATGATGGCTATTGTGGGCTGAACTGAATTCCCCCAAAGCTCATGTGTTGAAATCCTAACCCTCCAGGACCTCAGATGGTAACTGTTTTGAAGATAGGGTCTTTTTTTTTTATTAACACATAACATATTATTTGTTTCAGGACTACAGGTCTGTGAATCATAAGTCTTACACAATTCACAGCTCTCACCATAGCACATACCCTCCCCAGTGTCCATCACCCATACATTCCATCCCTCCCACCCATCTCCACTCCAGCAACCCTCAGTTTGTCTCCTGAGATTAGGAGTCACTTATGGTTTGTCTCCCTCTCTGGTTTCATCTTGTTTGATTTTTCCCTCCCTTCCCCTATGATCCTTTGTCTTGTTTCTCCAAGTCCTTATATCAGTGAGATCATATGATAATTGTCTTTCTCTGATTGACTTATTTCGCTTAGCATTATACCCTCTAGTTCCATCCACGTCATTGCAATTGGCAAGATTTCATGGGTTTTTGATGGCTGCATAGTATTCCCTTCTGAGTATCTATATGTCTATATGTACATATATATACCACAGCAGGTAGGGTCTTTAAAAAGGTGATTAAGTTACAATGAGGCAATCCAGTATGACTGATGTCATTCTAGGAAGAGGAAATGAGATACAGGGAGAAGCAGTGGCCATTTACAAGCCCAGGAGAGGATCCTCAGAAGAAACCAACCCTGCCAACATATTCATCTTGCCCTCTCTAGCCTCCAGAACTGCAAGGAAATGAATTTTTGTTGTTTGGGCCACCCAGTCTATAGCACTTTGTCATGGCAGCCCCAGCAAGCTAATACACTGGACTCCAATGAAGGCTTGAAATTAAAATTAATTCAACTAAAAGAAGAAACTGGATCTACAAGTATCAACATGGCTACAGCCTGAAAACATAACATTGAATCAAAACCTAAGTTATGTGGGACACCTGGATGGCTCAGTCTGTTAAGCCTCCAATTCTTGGTTTCGGCTCAGGTCATGATCTCAAGGTCATGAGATGAAGCTCTGCGTTGAGCTCCCCACTGGGTGTGGAGCCTGCTTAAAATTCTCTCTTTCGCCTCTCCTTTTCTCCCCTCCCCTCCCCTCCCTCTTTAAAATAAATAAATAAATTTTTAAAAAAATAATAAGTTACAAAAAGTACATTCAGTTGGAGACCAATTCTGGCTGGAAATGATACAGAACCATTTCAGGCTATCGGTGACAGAGGAGGGGAGGGTGGGAGCAGGACGGCAGGGAAGTGGGAAGGGGCTTCAGCTATAAGATTATATATGCACCCACATATAGAATGTTTGTGGTATCTATATGTTACGTATACATGCATGGAGTGTATGTAATGTACACAGGTATGGAATGAGAAGATGTGAGCTTTTTTTTTTTTAATTGTGGTGGTAGGCACATGGCATGCTTTTCTCTGCATCTTATTGTAATTTAAAACCTTTTAACAATTTCTTTAAAACGCTGTTTTACATGCAATGGTACAAGCCTGGGAGAGAAGTGGTAAAGTCTTGAAAAAGGGCAGCAGCTCGGGAGAAACTCACCGATATCACACGGTAAGGGACTATTTTTTTCTCTTCTCTTATATATTCCTTTTCTTCCAGGCGATGGTGTAGCTCTCTTGTTCAAAAATGACTGTACTAGCCGCTTTCTTCCCAGTACAAGTCCCAGGAGTGGCAGCGTCATGAGACTTGGTTCATGTACTCCTTTTAAGTTCAGAGAAACCTTCTCTAGGTGTACTGCTAGCAAAAGCCTTTGCCCAGGTGGACCCACCTTTATGAAGGATGTCCAGAGCATGCCCTCAGTGTGAAGTTTTCAGAAATCTAGACATGGACACGTTCACTTTGCCCAAAACGGCCCAGGAGCAGGCCCAGGGACGTACCTGCAGGGCACAGGGGTGTTTCTAGTTCCACTGTGGCCTCTAATGATCCCTTTTCCTGGGAGAGTTGTCGATCCCTGAGGCTCAGTTTCCCCTTCAGGGAAGCCAGGGTTTCAGACTCAATGACATCTGTCTCTCTCCTCTCATGCTCTGGGGGCTGGGAGCACAGGCCTCACTGGGACCCAGCAGCCACCAAGTCAGGCCTGGCCCTCCCTCCGCTGAGCTGCCTGGGAAGGTGTGTGCACTTGTCCCGTCCAGAAGAGGCAGGTGCGATGCTCACTTCTGAGTCTTAGCATATCAATCAACACCTCCAAGGGAGCATTCTGAAATTCACAGCCAGAAAATCGACCCAGCCTTTATTTATCTAAGCTTGTTTATGGCTTCGAAGGCTGTGCAATTTACTTGCAGGCTAAGAGCTCCAGCTCAATGTGGGTCTATATTTGGTTCCAACTTGAAAACCATAACTGCTAAAATCCCACATCGAGCAGACAGTTGGCATGTTAGGCCCTGTTTCTGGGGCTAAAGTGGGATATGTCAGAGATAATCAACCGAGCAATCAATCAATACGTGTTGACTCCTTGTCCTGTACAGTGAGCTAACTTGTGAACTAGGCGGTTTGTCTGGTACCCCTTCCTGCCTGTCCCCACAGCCTCAGCACCTTCTGGGCCCCTGCCTTGTTCCAGGACCTGGTACCCTCCATCCCACTCCTTTGCCTAATCCAAACTCTGTCTCGGGGGAGAATCTCCCTCAGCTGTTGAGCCTTTGAACTGGCCCTGTTCAAAGGACAGCTTTGTGCATTCCTGTGGGACTTTTGGGCATCAGGGAACAAGCAGGTAACAAATATACATTCTCTAATCTGCCATCTTTCCTCCCTTCTCCCACCCCATGGCTCTCTGTCCATCCTGGAGTGGGAATGAATTCTGACACAGCCACGTGCTAGCTTATGATCAGTCTTGGGGCAGCTTGCTCAACTCTCTGAGCCCTAGTGCCCTCATCCCTAAAATGGGTCAACAGTGCCCATCTTCCCAGGGAACTTTTCAAGATTGGTATGTTAACATACCTGAAGCCCCTAGCACATAGAGGGAGCTCAGTAATGATGATTTTTGCAAACCAATGGGCTTAGAGGAGGGCAGGAGGCTTCCCGGGGCCTCCAGCTCCCACCACAAGATGCACTGGGTTATGCACTGGGAATTTCAAAGGAAGAAGTCCCCATTCATGATCTCAAGGGCTTTGGTTCTAGCAGGGAGCTAATGCCACGTTAGAGAACATAAACAGTGACCAACACACAGCAGCACTGGGAGTAAGCTGACCATCCCCCTACCCAAGGGTCACAGAACTAGAGATTAGGCCCCCAGTCTGTGATGATTAGCCATGGGATGGACTCCCAAATGGGCTCTGAGACAGAGAGATTCCCATTCTGCTCTTCACCTACCTGCTGGGGTCTCCTGGCCTCTGTTCCCTCCTCTATAAAATGAGAAAGGGGCGAGGGAGGTTAACTTTCAAGATCCATTTCTGGCCTTATGCTCTAAATGGTTTTCATTATCTCTCTCAAAAGCCTTCCTGCTTTTCTTCTTTCCATGAACCTTTCTTAATGCAACAAACAAAACAAAGAGGGGCGGGGGAGCCGACAACAAAGACAAGCAAAACGTACAGGACACCAGGGTTTAGGAGAGCTACAGAGGAAAATAGAGGGGAGGCCTGAGAAGAGGCATGCGATTTTAGCTGGGGAAGGCTTCTCCCCCGGGGGTGCCTTCGAAGTGTGGGCAAGTCATCTGTAGTAACAGGCGGCCAGGCAGGGTACCTGAGCATAGGTGCAGGTGGGAGAGCACGTGGACATCCCTTCCCATGATTTCTGTGTTCCCAGTGAAAGAAGACGCGAGGTCATCAGCTGAGTGGGAGCATAGGGTTGGGGGAGACAGAAGAAGCTCTAATTATACAACAGAGTGCAAACAAGCACAGACATGGGAAATGGAGAAACTGGCCAGCATGCCCTCAAAGGGGTACAACGAAGCATTCTTTAAACCCATTCATACATTCATTTGGCAAAATGTGAGTGAGTGCTCTGGGCCAGCGCCATGCTAGGCTGTGCCAGACCAAGAGGCCTGGGAGCAGGGTCACCACACATCCCTATGGCCCAGGGTTATCCCTTGGAGGTGGGTGTGGGAAACTTCACAGGAAGGGAAGGAGCCAGTTCAAGGCCTGATCATGAGCAGGTTACCACCATGAGCACCTAGGATGCAAGCCCACTGGGGGACCCTGGGAGATTGTGGAGAACAGCCCTCAGAGTTGTCCCAAAGGAGGAAGCTGGGGATCTCCACACCAGCTTCAGTTCATCGCTGGCCACAGCTGCCCCTGGGTTGTGGGTTAGCTCAGCCTTTCCAGCTGCTCCAGTGAATAGAGGAAGGCCTCCAGCTTGCAGTAAGAAAATGTCAAAATGTACAAGAACAGTGAGTGTCAAGAAAATATAAGCAGGCCCCGGCAACATCTATACCACTCTTGGAAGTGTCTTTGTTTGGATGAAAGATCGTATGTCACCCCAAGTACAAAACACGGTCCTTCCTTTCAAAGAATGAATTTATTGGGGGAGGCTAAGAAGAGGCTCAAACCTGAAAGAAAAAAGAAATGGTAAAAGGAGAAACAGGAGGCACGGGGTAACTTCCAAGTGAGTCTAGTCTTAAGGGGATCAGCGGAGGAAGCCATCTCGTGGGCTGGGATGGAAGGTGCACAGAGGATGGGCGCCCAGCTGGGTGGCATTTGAGTAAGTAGAAAAGCAACGAAGGGCAAGAGTAAAGACCTGCTTTATGGGGGTAGGTTTATTCTGCCTTTGTGGCCACAACCAACACAAAGACAGGTGGCTGCTGCTGATGTGGGGACCCCAAGGGTGGCAGAGAAAGACTGATGCTCGTCCAGAGCCCCCTCTGGCCACCTGCATTCTACAGGTGCAAGACTGTCTTGATTTGCAGCCAAGGCTGCTGTTTGGGAAGCAGTCATGGTTCAGAGGCTCTGCTTCGGCGAAGCATAAAACAAAGAAGGAGATTCTCATGGGCTGTTATAAAGCACTCTCAAAAATAGATCTCTGATTTCCAGCCTTCCTGCACAGGGCACCTGCTGAAGACATAGCCATGATTCATGACAACAAATGACCCCCACATCTTCCTTCCTGCAACACCACCTAAGTTTAGCAAGTTTGGCCTCTGGTTCATCTACCCCTGGAGAGGGGATCGAGCACTTGGATGGCACCCTTTGATGAGGATAAATTAATTAGCGCAAAAGCACACAGTCACAGACATACCACCTGGGTTTGAGTGTTCTAATGAGGACGATGATTGGATGATGCTGAATCAGGCCAGCATGGCCCCAGGGCCTGATTGCTGTTCACTCTCTGCCTGGAGGCCAGGCCCTCACATGCTGCTAGCTTTAACCCCCTCCATTCTCCAGCCATTCTCGAGCCCCCTCCTTCTGCCAGCTCCGCACTGAGTTACCACTCTGGTCCAGGTGCCAAGGTCAGCCTGAGTCCCAGACCTCTCCCCAGAATTCACAGAGGAGCCAGGAACCTCTGTCTCTGCTCCAAACTCATCTATCTTCCTGTCCCTCGGCTGACAAACTGATTGTCCTCAAACACAGTTGTATTCATTTGGGCACCCCCCACCCCCCAAGGCTCGGGAACCTTCATTACCTCTTTAAGACTCACCGAATAGAACCCACATTTGAATGAAGGCCCTCCTTCAGCCACCTCCTGCCCTCTGCCTCCCCTTGTCTCAGCGCCTCACTTGCTGGCAAGGCTGGTCTGTGGCAGCCAAACCCCCCAACCCACTCTCCTCACAGACCTCGCTGCTGCCTACTCACGGATCACTACTTTCCCACCTTCTCCACCTCACACCAGTCCTCTCCCTGGCAAATCCATCTCTGTGGCTTGAACAAAACAGGTGGCAATTCCAACCTTTCCCAAAGACCACATTCTCATGTGATGAGAGGTCGGTGTGATCTTCACTTCAGGCCCAACATTCCTGATGATGCAATGAACAAACAGAGAAGCCCCTCCTGGTCAGCCCCTCCCTTTTCAGATACCCTCCTCCACCCCCCACCGAAGTGGTGGAGAGCAGGTGTAACAGGGTTTGACTTCTGGGCCCAACAGCTCTCCTGCATGGTAATTTGCAATTTTGCTAAAGTTCATTTTGACATTTTGAGGTGGGGTTGGTATTTGGGAATCATCTGTGGGCCCACAGAGAGGAGCCAAAGTGCCATCATTCGATAGTTTTAAATCAAATGCACTTACATCGTGTTCCTACTATGTGCCAGGCACAGGGCAGCAGGCTTGGGTCCCTTTGCATGCAACGGACAGCCACTCCCTGAGCATCGCTGTTCTGGACAAAGGAACCAGCCCTGGGTCATCATTCCCTCATGTGAAATGAGTAACAGGAGGTCTTGGAGTCACCATACCCAGTTTATCCACCTAAGACCTCCTGACCAAATCACTCCACATCCGCAGGTTACCACAGGACTCCAGCTGCACATCATCAGACCTAACCCTACCCCGCCCACAAGAGCAGCACAAGTGTTTTCCTAGGTTTTGCTGACCTACATCCTTTATTCTCCTGGAAAGACCCTCATGGGATCCTGAGGCTCTGGGGTATCTGCCATCCTCAGGCATGATGGAGATTCTCTAGGTACCAAACAGGTCCCAACTGAAGGAGAGTCCATTGATGTAGACTCCGGAGAGAGCCTGCCTGAGACTTTGGGGAAACCAGGCATCAGCGCTCCCCTGGGGTCCTGCTGGAGGAGCCACAGGCCAGGGCCATTATTTCCAACTTGCCCACAACCCCTGCTTAGTAAGAGAACTTAAAGCATCATTACATAACATGGAAAAATAAAATCAATGTTGATTAATACAAGTGGTTTCCAAAGCTATACTGATGTGTGCTCAATTTCAAATCCATTTCCCTTGTTTAATAGACTGAGAAGGTTTGAAGGATGACTCTCAGTCAGGGTGCTTTGTCACGGGCCCCAGAATGATGTGTGGGAGCGAGCCATGAGGACTTCTGGGGGATGGTTGTGCCAGAGAGAGTGTGTGCAAAGACCCCAAGGAGTGAGTGGGCCCGAAGTGTTTTGGGATCTGCAAGAAGACCAGTGTGGCTGGAGCAGGAAGAACAAGGGGAACGTAAGTGGAGATGAGATCAGAGGACTTGAGGGCCAGACCTCAGAGCTTGGCTGCTTCAAGGCCAGAGTCAGCACTGCCTGGGAGCTGCTTAAAACCTAGAATCTCAGACCTCCCACACACCTCAACCTACTAGGTCAGAACCCTCCCCGACCAAGATCCATAAGTGTCCCTGTGCACAATTATGTTTGAGAAGAAGGTTATGGAACAGGGGGTCTCAATTCTGACTGTATGTGATGATCACCTTGAGGGAGGCACTTTTTAAAATGTTGCTGCCCCCCCAGACTAATCAAGATTTTCCAGAGATGGGTCCATGGAAATATATTTACTTTAAAAACTTCTCTGATTATTCCAGTGTGCAGTCAGCGTCAGACCCCTGGATCACACACATTCACATTTTCCAGAGTCACTAAGACACCTCACTGGAGATGAGCAAGCCCCAGCAAGAACACCTCTGTGATAACCTCTGTGATACTGTGGATGATCTCTCTCCCTGCCCAGAATGCCAGCTTCTCAAAGGAGGGGCTGTCTCCTTCACTGTGCTTTCCCCAGCGCCCGTGGAGGGTTGGCATGCAGGATCTGCCTGGTGTGCAGCTGCTGGAGAACAGAACCAGTGAAGACGAGAGTGAGTGACCATAGAAACCACACCTGTCACTTGGGATTCCTAGCTGGAGCTATGGCAATCCTGTCTCATCAGAGAGGTCCTCCTCAGGTGCTTCTCCTCCCTCAGAAGATGGCTTCACCAGACACTAACAATTTTTACTCCATTTTCTCCCCTTGGTGATTAGGATAACAGGATCCTAGAAAATTGGAGCCTAAGATGTATCAGAGGGAACCCCGCAAGGCGCACAGCTCTTAAGAAATTTCGGGAAGGGAAATTGACTTACCCTGGAGCATGGGACAAACTGAGTGGCAGGGCTGGGCTGGCTGGTGGTCTTCTGTCTCCCAGTGCAAAGCCCGGCTCACGGTCCTCAGCTTCTTCCTCCACCTTTGCTTCCCTCTCCACAGTATGTCCAAATGCCCCCCTCACCTCCCACCAATGCTCTGCCTGCCCACCACAGCACCCTACTTCCCTGTTCATTTCCATAACCAGGGCCAGCTCGAAGTTGGGTAGGGCTGAAACTTGAGCCATCTTAGGAAGCCCTTTCAAGGAAAAGACCATGAGTGCTCGCTTCTGCAGCACGTATACTAAGGAAAACACCATGATATGAACACAAAATTAGATCCAAAAGCAAATATTTCAAATAAATAAGGGAAGAAATGAGAACAAATTACAAATTCTTAGAAGCTGACAAATGCCACAGAAATCACACAATCCAGAAAAGTAAATTTATATTAACTAACTGCTTAGCACAGCTTTCTAATGCCTGCTTATAATGACTTAGAATTTTTCCACATTTGATGAGTGGAACAATTCCCATTGGCTGGCATTCACCTCCATATTTCAAACCTGAATTTTCTCCACTGCCCACATACATCGGGTGCTGGGTGCCTTGGACTCTGTTCACATACTGATACAACTTGGTCTATACCTTTATGTCACATCCCGAGGTGAACAGACAGAAGACAGAGGGGCACTCCTGGGTGCCCTGCCTATATGTGGATTACATGTGGAAGTAACTGCAAGTCATACATATATCTCACTCAACCCCATGTATGTATTCTCAGTTCTGATTCCCTTTCTCTGGGTCTAGGAATACCGTGTGGCCATTCAAAGGCCACCAGATGGGCTGGAAAGCTGCAGTAAGGAATGTTAGCAATCCTAACTGGCTGCAGTTTGAATATTGTTTGCAAATTCCACAGAAATCTATGAGCACGTGAGGGCACCTCAGTGGGTCCCGCCATGGCTCTGGAAGGGCCCCAAAGGGCAAGCCTTCCCGGAGATGCTTTCCTGGGGGATTCTGCCCCACCCTTTGCCTTCTCCATGCTGTCCTACCTCAGAAAGGAGAATCAGCAACAGAGAGAACACAAAAGCCAAAGATTTTAAACACGTGGGCATTAGTTTGCTAGGGCAGCTGTCACAATGTACCACAGAGCAGGGGGCCTCAACAATAGAAATGTGCTGTCTCTGTGCTGTTCTGGGGGTCCGAAGTCCAGGGCCTAGCTGGCAGCAGGGTGGGTCCCTCTGAGGGGTGATGGGGGAATCTGTTCCAGACCTCTCCCTGTGGCTCATAGATGTCCATCTTCTCAGTGTCTCTTCTTACCATTTTCTCTCTCTGCATGTCTGTGTATCCCCATTTCCCTCTTTCCATACTAGTCATACTGGGTGAGGGCCTCCCCAATGGCCATATTGTAACCCAGTGACCTCCCGTAAAGACCCTGTCTCCAAATAAGGCCACATCCAGAAAGACTGAGAGGTTAGGACTCCAGCATATCATTGGGCGGGGCCGCAATTCAACCCCTAACAATGGAGCAACGTTAACTGGTGTGTGAATCTCTGCAGAAAATTGAGGGAGAGGGATGGAAACCCAGAGAGACTTGCAGGGTGGGTGGGAGGCGTTATCTTGTTTACACTGTGCATTTAGAAAAATTACCTCATTAGCGGTCTGTCTGCATCCAGGCCCAGCTGCAACCACTAAATCAATCATTTGGGGATCAGTTTGGCTTTCTTGGCCACCATAAATGGCACATTTTTTGGAATTTGTTTTGATTTCCTGTGGGTGTCTCAAATGTCCAAAATGATGGAGCAGATGGAGAGGCTGAAGTCTGAAAAGATGGCAGCTCAGCTGGCCAAAGGGTAAAGCCCGAGAAGCAGGTCCAAGGTCTAGAGAGAGTGGAACAGGGAGTGAGGACCCATCCCCGGGGCCTGGAGTAGACCAGGAGAGTCTCCATCTCTGCATCTGAAGGAGGCAGGCTGGGGATGAGCAAGCCTCAGGGTTGCAGTGGATCCAAGGAACTTCTCAGCCTAAGAATTGACAGCAGATGAAATTAGAAAATCAGGAGCAGGTGACCCAAATCACCAGATACACAGATGAGGGCAGCCCACTTTCTGCCTCAACAGCCTTCTCCAGTTCCCTTCTGGGGATACTAGAGGTGCCTCACAGGTGCTTCAGCAGCCGGACACTGGAGAATCTCTGCCCTTCCAGGGAGGCTCCTGTGGCCCTTCATGGACCCACTCTCAGGCTGTGAATTCCAACTCTTGCCCCTTGAGGACTCAGGAACAGTCATCGTGGAGAAAAAGCAGAGGTTAGCCGTCACAGCCCTGCACCGTCCCACCTGTGCTATTTCCTTCTCCCTGCAACCAAAAGCTCCTGAAGCTATTGGCTCCAACAAACTGAGCCCAGAGGGAGCCCCAGGCACCTAGTTCAGCTGCGCCCCGAGCTCCAGCCCAGGGTCAGCTGGAGGCCCAGCCCTGACGAAGAGGAAGGGGGCTGGTAAGTGCTACCTGCAGTTAAGTCCTCCTAGCAGTGGAATCAGGGGCATGTTGAGGAAAGATGGAGAGTGGACTTGCCACACCAAACGGTCATTATTACAGCAAAGCTCAGGAAAAGCAGCCATGTCTGCTGAATAGACACACAGCCTGTGTTTGCTTAGGTGGACTGTGTTATTAGCTGTATAGCATGACCCATCGGTGAATCGTAAAACCAGTTTAATGAGTTACAACCAGCAACTGAAAAAATAAAATAAGAAAGTTAGAGTGCAGTTTTCGTCAAGTGTAGAGTTTGACGAAAGCCCTGTTTCCTTTACACACACATGCCTGTGCATACAGACAGAATGTAAGATTGTTTCTTACCATGACCTCTGGTAAGAAAAGCTGAAATGCACTAATCTAGACCATAGCACTTAGCTGCTTGCACCTGAATACCAATGCGCAACAGATCTAGCTGGGGAGCTTTTTCAAATGTAGATTTCTGGGCATCACATTCCAGAAATTTTGGAGGCCCTACCTCCTAGTGGGACTTGGGAATATGCATTTGAAAAGCTCCCCCTGTGGTCCTGTTACATTTGGTTGGTGACATATGATGTAGGAATCACTGGATCAGAGGAAAAAAACATGTATTTGGTAAAACTGTGTTCTAGGAAGCTTGAATGACATATGAAGACGCTTCTTTCATCTTAAAGCCAGAGACTTGAGAAACAGGGACATAAGGATGGGTATTGGCAGGAGGGTGAGTGATATCCTTTCTCCATTTGTAAGGATGAATTCAGTTTCTGGCAGAAGTGGGTACCAGTAGACCATGCTTGGCTGTAAATTATGTTTAACAGGATTCAGAACCAGGCATACAAAAGGGCTAAATACCTCCCTTGAGTAAAATTTTATCTACTGAGTAGAACTGTCTACTTGGAGACCCAAATGGCTCAGGGAAGCCTTTTCTGAGACACAGCCCTGGACTGGGTGACATCTTAATATTGCCTTTCATGTCTGACATGCCATGATTCTAAGAACAACAGGATGAAGGGAAAGGTTGGAAGACCCATGATCTCAAACACATCAGCCATTGATGAGGGCAGCAAGTAGCCATGTCTATGAACAGACACCATCAAGTTGGATCATGACTCATCCGTGGGCCATGAAATTGATGAAGTGTTTTAAAAAATAAAATAGAATTAAATACAATAGAAAATATCATGGTGCCTTGCCTTTAGTAAGGATGCTTGGTTATCTATTGCTGCATTAAAAAAAAAACACACACACACACACAAAACTTACTGGCCCTAGAATGACAGCATTTATTTGCTAACAATTCTGAAATTTGGGCAGGGTTCAGTGAAGGCAGATCATTTCTGCTCCATGGTCAAAAGTCAGGGCAGCTCACTTGGGCTTGGAGCACAGCAGGTGGCCTCTCTATCCGTATGGCTCATTTTCTTCCTCGGTATGACTTCTGGGTTCCCAGGAGCTACACACCAAGAGCAAACCTTCCCAGAGGGCAAATGTCTCCATGTGCAAGAGCTTATCTCATCTCCACTCCCATTACACCTGCTGATGTCTTACAGCTGAAGTCCAGAGTCATTCTGAGAGGGGACAACACAGGACAGGAATGCTGGTGGCTCATAGCAGACCACAAACACTGGTTCCTTAAAAAAAAAAAAAATTCCAATCATGTATGTGTATAAATAGCGAGTAGCAATGCGAAATATATTCCTAGTAGTTAACCACAGTTGAAAAGGTTTAAGAAACAGTGCTAGAGAGCCCTGGGATACGGAGAGAAGACGATCTTAAGTTCCTTGATTTCTGTTTCCCCAATACCTCTGTGTACATTTACCCCATCTGTCCATTTTTCCGATACTGTTCCCCCTTTTATTCTTCTTTTGTATTTCCTCTTTTGTTTCTCTCTCTCTCCTTATCTCTTTCCTTCCCAGTTTTCCTATCTCTGTCACTCAGCCATTTTTTTGCACTTTATCTTTCACATCCCAACACCTCTTTCAAACACAAGCATACGTAACCCGAACACAAGCTCGTGTCCCATGTGACGCGTTCTCTGTACAGCCTCACATATAAATGAGCACAGCCCAGTTGCCAAAAGTAATTTTACATTTGTGTCCATTTTTTCTGCATCTCTTAAGGAATAGTAATGAGAACCCAGTTTAAATTCCATAGACAAACTGCAAAATTCCTTCTCCTCCCTCAGTGCCCACCTGGCAACTTCTCTAGTGTCTCCCACTTGCCAAACCCACAAAACTGCCAACACTCAGCCCAGATGGCATTACCCAACCAATGCCCTGCTCTCCACCGCAGCAGGGTGCAGCATTGCCAACCCAGCCAAGCAAGGATGGCAGTGGACAACCCCACCCTTTCCCCAAATATGCCTTGCCATAATGGGGAGACACTTCCTATCCTGCAAAAATGATTTCTTCACCAGCCCAACCCCTGGACTGGTGGGTGCAGCCTCCATTTGGACCCCTGGGCAAAAGGTGTGAGAGTGGCAGAAAGAAAGCAGTGCACGTCAGAGGGCAGGACTGCAGGCTTGGAATGGGCTTGGCACAGCCCTGTTGCCCTGGTGTCAGAGCCCTGGAAAGAGGGGCAAGCCCATCCCACTCCCAGAGAGAAGCACTCACACACCTGTGAAGCAGGTAAGGTCTGCAGACCCTCAGCTGTGGGAAACAGGTCAGAATGCCCAGAAGGGCTGTGGACCAAGGATCTGGGAATGGGCTGGGTAATTGAAGTTGGCTCTTGCGTCCTTGCTCCCGTTGTTACTTTGGCTCATATTCCTGAGTCCTTATTCATTAGCTGTTGGATGCTTTCACACATACGTGCACATGTACATGTGCACATATGTACACACATACACACGTGCACATGCACACACACCCACACACACCCACACACACCAGCAGCAGTCTGGGACATAAAGAAAGCTATGGAGCACTGGGTGTGGTGCATAAACAATGAATTCTGGAACAATAAAAAGAAATTTTAAAAAAAATTGAAATTAAAAAAAAAACCTGAAAGAGGACTTCCAACTTAC
>ML101194.1:4482-23631 GCA_003697995.1 Taxidea taxus jeffersonii
AATAAAACTTAGAATGATCACATAGGTCAAGACAATTAAAGTAACTCAGGTTCTGTTTATCTTTACAGTACTGCTCTGTCAGTGCTGATTTCCTGTCTGCTGCTTAAATGGAGGAACATGGAGGACCACAGGGACTAGAGATGGACAAGGCACCAAAACCAAGCTTAAGTGACTCCAAAACTTTACGAATTTACTCTTGAAACAAACATGTATAGCCAAGTCCCCTTGTGTTGAGATCACTATATAACTGGGAGGCTTCCAAATTAACCTCCCTGTGGAAACCAGTGTTTGTTACAGAATAAGTATTTGAAACATACTTATTTGAAACACACATGCACGCACACACAAACACATAATTAAAATTCTATAGTAACTGAAGCAATTGTCTAGAACTTAGATTTTTTAAAAAAGGTAATTAAGGGTGTTAGGGAGAGCACTTTATCACTGACTTTGGTGATAATAAAAACCAGACTTCTTTCAGTTCTTTCTATTATTGCTCCTAAATTCACTACTGGCTATGTACCTCTGTTGCCTATACCCTAAATGGACTTTTCCAAACTGCCCCATATCTAGTATGCCACTGCAGTAAAATACATAAAGTAAAAAAACCTATAAAAAGCACTGAGAATGGGAGTAATAGTCATTTCAAATAATCCTAGACAATGGGAGCATCCTGCCCATTAAACTAGGCAGTAAGGGGTCACACCTCAGAGCATGTCTAGGAGGGCTGCCCCAGGAGAAATTCTTCACAGCAGTTTTTTTGCAATGAGCGTGGATGGAGGGAATGGGAGAGGAAGTGGAAGTTGAGACGGTAGATGAACAGGTCCCTAAAGAATTCTGCTGGGTCAGCCTGATGGCACCCCCTCCCCCATCGCAGTGCTCCCTTCAGCAGCAGTAGACATTGAGACACAGGAAGACCTGAAAAGGGCTCCAAAGGAATTAAACAATCTGCTGGGAGGAGTTTGTGCCCTGTCCCCAACCACCATGAGAGTTGGTACCCCAAAGCTGACTCTCTTCATTTAGGCCAAGCAGCAGTGGAGGCAGGAATCGTGGCAGTCGACCCTCCTGAAAGTTGAATCATGGTCTCCTTCTGGAGGGGGTCCTGAAGCCACAGGGCAAATCACAGATCTCTTTCTATTGGTCACCCTAGCTATTCCTTCCTAAATATGAATTCCAGTAAAGGCTTCTGGGAAACATGCAGTGAACCAGCTGTTCAAAAGAAAGAATAGAATGGAAACATAAACTGAGAAACAGAAGATAATCTAGAAAAGAGGAACAAACATCAAAATGATTCTAATAGCCTCAGAGAGGTTTCAGAGGAGGGCATCCATAATACAAGAACAGGGTCTTATTTTTTAAAAGATGGAATCAAAAAACAAAAAAGAGCTCGTGGCAGCAAAAGCACATTATTTAATACAAGTCCTGAAAGAAGGGGTGCAGGGAACATTTCCAAACATATGTTTTAAAAAGACAAAGAGAAAATGTAAGGGAAAATTATACGTTTAATGCAAAAATGTTTCATTTTTCTCAAAATATCTGTAACTGAACCAGTTAATAATATTGATGAATAACTATATTAGAATTTAAGAAGTAACGCAGCACAACCTAATTCTCTAAATGTCTGTACCTTATCACAGAATCACAGAAGATGCGTACTTAAAAAAAAGTGGAAATCATCTAGGTTGGTAGTTTTCAAACAGTAATTCCTGTGAGGACTAAGATTTGACAAAATTTTCTCAGCAGGTTTTTGTGTTTTTTTAAGATTTTATTTATTTATTTATTTGACACAGAGAAAAAGAGAGGAGGGGGGAGCGTCAGACGGAGGGAGAGGGAGAAGCAGGCTCTCTGCTGAGTGAGGAGCGGAATGGCGCAATGTGGGGCTCCATCCCGGGACCCTGGGATCACAACCTAAGCCGAAGACAGATGCTCAACTGACTGAGCCACACAGGCGCCCCTCTCAGCAGGTTTAAAGGGAAGCTGAGTAAACAGAGTCCCATGCCCTCACACCTAATTTAAGCAGGGTGGGTTTTTTTTTTTTTAATCTGTTTTTTGTATTGGGGCTCTACGTAAGTTTCCTTTGTGACTGAGCTACATGCTACAGAAACAGTCTGAGACTTGTGGCACGAATACATGTGTGTCCCATTCAGACTACAGTTTTAAAATTATATCCATTTATGTAAAAATACTGAACCCTGCATGAAGGGCACAGAAAACTAGGACAGCGAGTGGTGAGTTTCAGACTCTCTTCTTGGCCCAGGTATCTTGGATGGGGCCCAAGCTTGCAATGTAACAGAACAAAAGCTCCATGGTAAACCAGATTCTCTTTCTTTAGGAGGGTTTATCATCCATCTATTGTTTCCTATGCATGCTCCCTGGGAATCTCACCCAATATCCCAAATAGCTAATTCTAAGATTCCATACAGCACTCTTCCCAAGAGGAGTTCTGATAATTCGGACTTCTCCATCTTACCCTATTTCGTATAGATGGAAATACTGGGCAGCTACTCAGGTGGTCAGCTCCGTGATCTGGCTTAGTGTATATAACACAGATGTTTGATAACCACTGATCAAAATCAAACCTCTCGTTTGCAACTGAGGAAATTGGGATCTAGAAGACAAAGTGACTTTGCCAAGTTTGCACATTTCCCCATTACACTTGACAGGGCTGTCATGCTCCCTGATAGCTTCACTTGCACATGTTTTTCTCCCCAAATGGATGTCAGCTACCTTGGTTAAGGCTCATTGCTTGAAGTCTTTTTCTAACCCCTTCAGCACAGTGTTAAGAATAAAACAAGTGTCCAATTAAGGACCCATTGGCCAATCTTTTTCAAAAGAGCTTTTAAAAAGGAAATAGACATCTATTTTTAAGTTGTATATAACAGGATGTGATTGTCCAAGACTTCTGCTGCAACAATTAGAGGGAAAAAATAGGAAAATACTTTAAAATAATGGGGTTTTTTTGTTGTTTTTTTTTAAATTTATTTATTTTTCAGATAGAGAGAGAGCGCAGGAGCGAGCACAGGCAAACAGAGAGGCAGGCAGAGACAGAGGGAGAAGCAGGCTCACTGCTGAGCAAGGAGCCCGATGTGGGACTTGATCCCAGGATGCTGGGATCATGACCTGAGCCGAAGGCAGCCGCTTAACCAACTGAGCCACCCAGGCGTCCCAATAATGGGGTTTTTTTTGAAGAATTCAGATAACTACCGAAGCAAAAATGGCTAAACCATCTAAATTTCTGGAGAACAAAATGTTCTTTTTAGAGGTAGCTGATAAACGTGGGCTGCTTTCCACACTGGTGGCATTTGCCAACCATGGGTGCGGGACAAGGTGAAGGTTATTTACTGATGGGAAATACAAACCAGTAGAGTTTGGCAGTCACACAGACTAAACTGAAGGACTGAAATCTAGCCAAGCCCCAAATTTACCACCATTTTTCCCAGTGGGACATTGTGATGAGGTTTGGGAAAGCACAAAGGGCTGGTCACAGAAATCAAAAAGTGGCCTCTGCTGGTGGGTATTGAAGAGAGGGATGGCTAGAAAGAGGCACAGGGAATTTCTGGTGAGGAAGAATACATTCTGTAAGTCGTCCTGAGGAGTGTGTCAGTGCAGGTAGGACCTACAGTTCTCCTGTGCAGGGAAAAGCCAAGTTCTCTCCTCCTCCTGTGAGTCTTTCACCTCTGTGTCTCCCTCAGTACTCACACTCAACACTTGACTTCTGACCTGACAGAGGAGCAAGGGACAGTGTGTCCAGGTGACTCTGGGCATATGATGTTTGAGACAAGTCACAAAAGCTAAGAGTAGACAATCACACTAACATATGGGGAAAGAAAGGACAAGGGAAAGAATTTGTGGCTTCTTAGGAGCAGAAGGGAGGTCAACGGAAGCCAAAGGAGGAAGCAGCATGAGGCAGGTTGGAGACACTGGCAGGGGCAGATTTTGCTGGTTGTTGTAGGCCATGAGAAAGTTTGGGTTTCTTTTCTATGTGTAGGAGGAAGCGACTGAAGGTTTAAAAGCAGAGAAGTGAAATGAAATAATTGTTTTTTTCATGTCTTCTGCCCATTTTTTGACTTGAACAGACACTTCTCCAATGAAGACACAAAGATGGCTAACAGACACATGAAAAAGTGTTCATCATCATTAGCTATTAGGGAGATTCAAATCAAAGCCACACTGAAATACTGCCTTACACCAGTTAGAATGGCAAAGATTAACAGGACAGGAAACAACCAACGCTGGAGAGGTTGTGGAGAAAGGGAAACCCTCTTACACTGTTGGTGGGAATGCAAGTTTGTGCAGCCACTTTGGAAAAAAGTGTGGAGATTCCTCAGAAAATTAAAAATAGAGCTACCCTATGATCCGGCAATTGCACTACTGGGTATTTAACCCAAAGATACTGATGTAGTGAAAAGAAGGGCCATATGTTCCTCAATGTTCATAGCAGCAATGTCCATAATCACCAAACTGTGGAAAGAGCCAAGATGCCCTTCAACAGATGAATGAATAAAGAAGATGTGGTCCATATATACAATGGAACATTACTCAGCCATCAGAAGGAAAACTACCCAGCCTTTGCATCACCATGGATGGGACTGGAGGAGATTATGCTGAGTGAAATAAGTCAAGCAGAGAAACCATATCATATGGTTTCACTTAGTTGTGGAACATAAGGAATAACAGGGAGGACAGTAGAGAAGGAAAGGAAAAGTGAAGGGGGGGAATTGGAGGGGGAGATGAACAATGAGAGACCATGGACTCTGAGAAAGAAACTGAGGGTTTTGGAGGGGAGGGGGTGGTGTGATGGGTGAACTTGGCGGTGGATATTAAGGAGGGCACATATTGCATGGAACACTGGGTGTTATATGTAAACAATGAGTCTTGGAACACTGCATCAAAAACTAATGATGTATTGTATGATGATTAACACAACACAATGAAAATGAAAGAAAGAAAGAAAGAAAGGAAGAAAGAAAAGAAAAGAAAGAGGGAGGGAAAAAGAAAGGAAGGGAGGGAGAAAGAAAGAAGGAAAGGGAGGGAGGAAGGAAGGAAGAAAGAACTGGTTTTACATGAAGGACTCTGGCTAAAATTTACAATGAGAATGGAGGCAAGAGAAGAGTGAAGAGGCCAGGACAGCAGAGCTGATGGCAGCGTGGGCTTGAGGGGCAGTGACGGTAGTGGAGAGCAATGGGGATCTGAGCCCAGGGTTGTCATCAGCAGGCCGGCTAACAGATACATGTTCAGGATGGAAGGAAGCGAAGCCCTTCCTCCTGAAGAGCTGAACATCAAGTGCTCAGTTCCTGAGGCTTCCAATGAAGCAGCTTCTCCAATTTCCTTCTATTTTGCAGATTTCTTCTTCTGCTCTCATTCTTCAATTATGGCCTGAATACCTTCCTTTACACCTCCTTTCCTCTAAAACTCCTCTGTATTCTCCAGAATGCTTTGTCCTTTTTTCTCTTCCTTGTACATATTCCCCCAGAGCACTTCTTCCTCTGCCACAATCCCCAGATTTGTAGTTCCAGCTCAGACCACTGTCCTGGTAACAGATCTCATTGCCTATTAGATATCACTGCTGGATCAGCCCCACAAATCCTCCAAACTCAACACATCTACTTCTCCTCAACCTCCTAAATTCCCTCGATGGTTTCATAACATGATGTTTCACCCAAGCATCCAAGCCAGAAGCCTGGGGGCTATGCCAGAATTTTTTTCCCACCTCCTAATATCTAATCAGTCACAACATAATATCAATTTTACCCCTCAGTACCTTCCAGATCTTTCCTGGCATCTGTCCCCATTGTTTCTTCTTTAATTCAGATACTTCACTTCTCTGACATGGATTATTTCAAATATCCTAAGATTTCTCTCTCTCAGTTCTCTTCCAATCCAGTCCCTACCCTCACTGGGGAATGGTCCAAATATGCCACAATCCATTCTTATGTTTCCTCTGCTGCAAAGTTCCATCAGCTCTCTTGTGTCTGGGATAACATACAAGGGGCTTACAGGGCAAGCCAGACCATCTGTACCCCACTTGTAGCATGCATCTCATCTCCCGCTACTTCCCGACACATATTGTATGCCCCAGTTATGCAGAATTATTTACATTCTCCAAATTTTCCATATTCCTCTATGCCTGAAGAGCTGGTTCAAGTATTTCCTCCTCTGAGAAGGCTTCTCCCATCCTCACAGATTCCATCAACTTCTACCTCATTTCAAAAACGTTATTTTGGACATTTCTCCTACATCACACTAGTTTCGTGCTGTGCAGCCAAAAATTGTTTAATCATTGTCTTTCTTCTCATTTCTTCTCTTTTCTTCCTCTTTATTCTTTTTTATTTTGTCTTTTATAGCTCCCTGCGTTTCCCTCCATGGGCAACCAGGTGTTAACTCCATGTCTTAACCAGGATCCAGGCTGCTACGATGCCATTAGTATATTGCTTTTAACAGATTATTTGTAATGTTCCAAAGTGAACACGTGCACCGCATTTTATCCATAATTCTCCAAGTAATGCACAATCAGAATGCCTTCTCCTACCTGCCAGAATGCCTCCTCCTCATTACCATAATAAGGTGGCAATGAACTTACTCACTGACATTCTGTCTTCTGCAAATTGATTGTTCTTTGGCTTGCTAAGAGTGTGCATACACCCCAGCAACTGACCAAAAACTAAGTCTCCTTTTTCAAATCACACATGCCATATTTTTTTCTTCATTCTGATTAATAAATCATTACCTGCTTCATGCAGCCATCTTTTTTTTTTTTTTTTTTTAAGGCTAGTTACCATTTTGAGTCTCCCAAGCTGATTCACTGGTTAGACTCAAGTCCTTGCACCTGCACAGCAATGACCCCTGTAAGATATCTATTCTCTGTTTGACATCTCTTTAATTTTATTAGTGGCTTATGGACAAAATCACTTGACTGAAACTTTTTCAAGTTTCAGTTATTTGGATCCACAAAAGCACCCCCCGCCGCCCCGGTTATAAATCAACGAACCCAGTCAAGATTAACTGCCTACACATGAGCTTCAAAAGATCCTCTACGGCCAGACAGAGTTGAAAGAAATACGTAATTCCATAACACACTAAATACAAGCTGATCGAAGTTATTGGAGCTGGTTACTTAATGCTATACTTCCTCATTGTCATACAATCTGATTTCAAGTAGTTTAGATCTAAAACATATATTCCTAGATCCAGAAACTCCTCCTTTGGAAATAAAATCATCCTTTCTGTATCCTGGCGGTCAAAATGTGTGTTTAGACAAAAACGTGTATTTAAACTAACCCCCAGGTTAAAAATTTCTGAACTTAATTTGTGGAATTCCATATGTTTTAGGAATTAAAACAAAAAGAAAAGAAACATAGCTAATGAACCATTTCAAATAAGAACAGTTCCCATACAGAATCATCATGGGATCCTGGAAGCTAAAGAATCATAAATCCTTAGGTATTATGTGGGTGGGGGTGTGTTCAAGCCCTCAGAATTCTGAGGAGGTGCCAAGGGGCAGTCATGTGAGAGCTGAGACCCACAGGGTGGGTCTCAGTAAAGCAGCCTTCTTTAATCTGCTATATATATTTTTAAATTTTGTGCTTTTATGTAAGAGATGATTTGAAAATAGTTTCCATTCCTTAAAAATAAATTGAAAGTCACTGATCTAGCCCAGTCTTCTACACAAATCAGTTCCACCCATGACATTTTTGACAAGTAATCTGGTACCTGCTTGAACACCCCTATCACTGTGAGTTCACGATCTTGAAGCAGCTCATTTCTATATTGGGTATCTCGAGTTCTTAGAGAGTGTCTCCCTTCTAGAGCACCAAGTTTTACCTCCCCGTAAGTTCTAGGCCCTGCATGTCCTTGGGGATAACAAAGAATTTCTACTTATTACCTCCCTCCTCCATGCCCCTTCAGAACAAGAAGTATGCTCTTTTCCATAACACACATTTTACTCACATTTAAGACTAACTTTCATCTCAAATCACATACTCATACATCTATTTCCTTTTTGCTGGTTTCACTTAAATGCCTGCTTTGCTAAACAAAGACTATAAACAAATATTAAGCATGTCTGTTAATGTAACACACAGAAACTGCCTTTTTAACAAAGTTCATAGATCCTTCCCCCAACTGACATTTCTTTATTATAAATGCAGGTATCAAAACAACCCTGAATATGGTTTTGATAGTACTCATAGCATGCACACTGTTTCAGTAATTAATGCAATTTGTAACACCATTCATTGCATCTGCTACTTTGGGCAATTTAAACTGTAACTCTTCCACTAAGCAAGATGGAGAGAGCATGTCATTTCTGCTTTTCCTTCTTGAGACTATTGCTCTTCAGAGACACACAGCTCCACAGCCATCCCTACTTCTCACTCTGCTTTCATCACGTAAACCTGAATTCCATTGCAAGTACTCCAAGTTTATGCTTAAATGCCAGTGCTTTAAGAATAGGGAATGATTTGTATTACATTTTTGTCCTGCGATCTGAAAACACAATGGGTGCACATATATATTAAATATTTTCTTACAAATATCCAGGTTATGTTTACCAGCTAAACTTCTACATCACACGTGGGTATATTTCACTCTGCTATTTAATCAAGACATTAACATGAGTAGAAGGCTACTGATTTAAGACAAGTTTTGAGATCCACCAAAATTAATTACTATACGTTTGTCCTTCTGGTGGCTGTAGATGCCTCATATTTTCACTGGACATTCATCATCAGACATGTTAGCCCTTGAATCTAACTTTAATACTACACAAATGTTTCCATTTTGCTAACTCCCATATGTTCTGTGCATCTGCCGCTCCACTGGAATTACTTATTCCATTAATATTAATTTTTCTTACAAATGTAAATGTAGGGGCACCTGGATGGCTCAGTTGGTTAAAGCCTCTGCTTTCGGCTCAGATCATGATCCCAGAGTCCTGGGATCGAGCCCCACATCGGGCTTTCTTCTCCAAGGAGAGCCTGCTTCCTCCTCTCTCTCCCTGCCTACTTGTAATCTCTGTCTGTCAAATAAATAAATAAAATCTTAAAAAAAAAGAGAGAGAACTGAAAAGAGTTCCAGTTTAAAAAAAAAATGTAAATGTAAAGGGGAACTTCTGAGCATTCAGGCCCTATATTCTGTTTTCATAATTTGTCTGTGTGAAGTATTGATCTGTCTGTTATGTACGGGCTACTTGGGACTGGTTCCTTTAAACATGTAGATTTAACTGCATCTCAGCCTTTTGGCTAAGATCAAGTGTAAACATGTAGATTTAAAAAAACAACAACAATGGGATGCCCAGGTGGCTCAATTGGTTAGGTGTCTGCCTTCCACCCAGGTCATGATCTCAGGGTCTGGGATCAATCAAGCCCCATGTGGGGCTTCCTGCTCAGCAGGGAGTCTGCTTCTCCTTCACCTTCTGCCCCCCCCCTTATGCTTTCTCTGTCTCTCAAATAAATAAATAAATAAATATTTAAAAAAAAATAAAAATAATAATCACTGGTGGAAGGAATATTCTCTTCATGTTAGTTGCTCCCTTACCCATGTCATCATAGTAAGTTAGAGTCAGTCATTCTCATTCTGTGTCCTCCACTATACAAATACATGTCTTGAGGGCATGGATTACCTTCTTTACTTGGGTGTCCCCAGGGCATGAGCCCAGTAGATTACACTAGGCACTCACCCTATATTAGTTGGTAATTAAATTCAAAGAGAAATATATGGTTTTTCACACCAGAACTAAAAGATGATAGGCAATTAAGAACAGACCTTAAAATCTTAGTGTTGGACAAGCCTAACTATCAGCCACAAGCAGAAAACCTCACCTTTCTTAAAACCACATTCTGACACCTTCAAAACTCTACCTTTTCCATAAGACATGTAGAAAAGTCAGAAAGGCCGCCTGAGATTGTAAAGTGTATCCCCATCAATACAAACCATAGCGTGGAAGTAAAAGTCAATGAAAATCCAGCCATACAATTCCACTGGAAAGATCGAGACTTCTGATAGTTCCCTCTCAAAGGAACAGAATGTTTGGTCACCTGTGGGGACAGAGTGCCAGCACCACGTAGTGCTGTAACCAGTAGACTCATTTTAGGAATCAGAATCATATGCCAAGGCAGGTGGGAAAATAAAGAGTAGGTGTTCAACTCCTAGTAAACCTTGCTGGAAGAAGAAAATGTACAGCTATCCAGTTGGTTGTGGGTGGTGAATTTATGAGAAAACTAGAAACAAAATCAGACTATTTAAAGTCTTAAGCAGTAGGGAACCTTGGGGAAAGAAGGTGTGAGGTTTGTAAAAAGCCAGGAGTAAAGGAAACAAGTTATGCCCCAGGAAAAACCACTCTACTCCCTCCATTTTGAAAATGTTGGCAGACAAAAGGGTTAGAAAATGAAATCCAAGTTCAGTCTGTGGTAACTTTCCAACCCTGGATCTACGGAACAAATGTACACACACACACACACACACACACACACACACACACACTCCTGTTTAATTAAAAAAGAAGCCTGCCAAGACTGAATGAAAAACATCCTCAATGGCCTGAGGAGGCAGCCCTCGGCGTGTGACTGGGACCCAATAGTTTGGTAGATGAGATCAAGCAACACTATCCACAGGAACATAAATCTCCCTTTACTTCACTGAATTTCATTCAGGTCCATGCCTTTGCTTACCACCTATGTGGCAGCAATGACTAACAAATTTTCAAGGTCAGTCATGACCTCTCCTCTGAGATTTAGTCTTGTGTATCCATGTGCCTACTCTATGTCTACACAGAGACGGCACAAGGGTCCCTCAATATTAACATGCACAAAACGAACCTGTGGTCTTTCCTCACACCTGGTGTTTTTCCAGGGTGCCTTACCTCAGGAAATGGCACCCTCACCTAGCCAGCTGTACCAGCCAGAAACCCAGGAGTCACTGTTGTAGGCATCACATAAATGTCTAACCTAGCACCAAGTTTGTCCGTTCTTACCAAGTCCTCCATTCTGCCCACTTACCTCCACTTTCTTCTAACACCACCTTAGTCTTTCTTAGCTGCCATCTTGTTTCATCTTCATACTGTCCTAGCTTCCTAACACATTTCCTACCTTCACTCTCACTACTCCAAACTGTCCCTCATCCCAAGCTTTTCTAATCCCTCCAGATTTCCCATTTTTTTCTTAGGCTAAAGATCAGAATTCCTATCCTGGCCATGAAGCCTTTAATGGTCTGGTCCCTGCCTATTCTCCCAACATCAGCAGGAATCATTACTTCTAACTTCATACCACACAGTTTCTTTCAGACCTGCAGAAGACTATGCTTCCTCCCACAACAGTCTTTGCTGGAGCATCTGCTTCTTGGGTCTCTTCTGAGCTGATCCATCCCTATTCTTCTGATCTTACCTCCAATGTCATTTCCTTAGGGACGACTTCCGGACTGGATTGGATCCCACATTCTTATGCCATTAGAGCTCTTGGTACCTTTCCTTCCTAGCACTTATCACAATGGTGGTTTTATATTTGAATATGTGTACTTTTGATTCAAGTCTTTCTCCCCTTCTAGACGATAGGTGCAAGAACGATTGCTGGTCTTGCCACCACTGTGTCCCCAAGACCCTGATTCTGCCTGAGCCACAGACATTTGATTGACATTGTTCTACTGTGTCAATGAATGAATGAAAACTGGCATCCAAAGGCTCACTGTAGTAACGTAACTTTCTTCTTACAAATCCAGCTGAGTTCAATGAGGTGAAGCCCAGACTGAGAGAGCTCTAGCTGACTTGGATATTCATGCAAGGTTGGTGAGACCTTGGACTGGAAGGAAAAAAGGGGACCTTGAGGACAACTCCTCCTAGCACGAGGTCCACACTTGCCTTGACAAGAAGATAGCTGCTCTTGAGCCTTGGGGCATCCAAGCTTACAAAAAAAGTGAGGCAGAGATATGCTCATGCAGGTCAGATTTCAGCTTCAAGAGGCCATAAGCTCTCATTGCACCACTAAGGGCAGGACTAGTAACTTCTCACTGTGCATCATGTACGATGGGCCATGTCCCAAATGAGGTTTTCTCCCCACTATGCACCAGGATAGGAAATTACCTGAACAACTTTGGAGCCATTTTTCTACTTTAAAGGAGTTTGGGCTGGTACAGTCTGAACAAACTTCTTAATTAAGCTGAACAGAAAACAGGTTCACCTGATGGCTACAACAACTTTCACGTGAGGAATATTTTAAAGACTCCGGTGTCTAGGCTGGGCTGAGACAAGAACCTGTAAAATATATGAAAAGATCCAAATGACTAGTGTCTGCAAACATATCCCAAAAATATTTTTTACACTCTTTTGGTATGTCTGGTTCTGATCACATCAGGAAAACCAGATGTTAAGAGAAAGAAATAAAGAAGGGAAAAAAAAGGAACACCACAAAACAATTCGTCTGACGATTTTAGAAAAACAAAAATGAAATTAGATCATTCATTTCTCGAAATTTGGGAGTGCCAACTCTGATCTAAGTGGGTCTGCTTATCTGAAATTATACAATGATAATGGTTAATGCCAAATCCCTGCTCCACAGACGACACGGAGAGCTTTGCTCTAGCTTCATGATAATAGTAACTACAATGGTAAAGCATTTTAGAATTTACAAATCGTGGTTATATGCATTATATCTCTGGGAGGGTACGTGGACAGATTTTATTACCATATTGATACTGTCATTGAGGAAAGTGAGGCTCAGAACAGTGCACTAGGGATAGTGTATTTTCTCATACCTGAGACTTAACAGTCAAATCCACACCACTATTTTCTTTCCTTTTTTTATTTTTCTCCATTGCACCTTTTAAAAATAGCAGTTTACTGGGATAAAAGGAAAGATTTGTCCCATAGGTATGGGACAGGTAGGTAGGTAGCTAAAACAGAGGTTTTCAGTTTTCTGCACTTCTTTCACTCTTCTGTAGATTAGTGTTGATCTGGCCTCCACAGAGCTCCCGGTAAAAATGACACGTCCGGCCAGAGAAATGTGAACTATGAAACCAAAGTCTGGCATGTTTTTACTTCTGTGTGTTTGGGAGATATGTTAATAGCTCTCGGCCAGGAGGGTTCCATTTTGATATAGACTCAAAAAGGTTGGTTATGCTACTGTTTTCTTTTGGAGCTGAATTTTCTAGACTTATTTTCATTTTTAAAAGTATTTTTATTCATCAAGCAATTGAAAATATTTGCTCTCAGCCCCTATGCAGGACTCTGAGGCTGACCAGGGTGGATGAGATGCAGTGTGCTTGCCGGTTGTTTAGAATTGCATGGGGAGGCTGAGTCCACGAGAAGCCAGCAGCAGACAGCAGCTCCCAGGTACCTACAATCAGGCACTAGTGCTGAGTACAGGGAAGGGAGAGGAAGAATGGATGGGGAGAGTCCGCAAAAGCTCTGGGAAGGCTAGAATCTCAGCAACCTGCTGACAGAGAGCAGAATTGCACCAAATAGCAGAGCCTGCACATGACCTTGGGACTTGGGCCATTAGATCTGTTTTATTATTGTTACTGCTACTGCTGTTATTGTCCTCTCCTGCCTGGAGGGCAGCTAAGGCCTATAGAAAATGTCCTTGAACAGGATTCTTTTCTTCAATTGACTGATTAGCAAACATCCTACTTTACATTACTCTATTTCCAAAATAGATGGTGATCTCATTCATTCTTCCCCTCCAGTCTGAAGGGTAGGAGGAAACCTGTTGGGGAAGCTGGTCCCCTGAGGCTATGCACCTACATGTTGCTCACTGGGGGAACTCTTGCCCTTGTCCTTGGTTTCACTTCCGGTGGGGTGGGTGTGGGTATGTGTGTGCATGTGCACCTGCCTTGTTTTGGCTTATTTCACTCTAATCATCTGTCACTCTTCTTATACACACTTTTAAATGGTGGAAACTAAAGACAGGGACTTGCACAAACCTCACAGAAAATTGACCTTAGAATCTTGACATTCAATACAAAAGTCTAGCAGTTTCTCCCAAGTGCACAGACAAAATTAACAATCTTTGTTCTTATCCACGTGACCACCTTATCAAGAATCTTAATTCCAGACCAATTCCAACACAGCTGGACTGTTTCAAGGCTACAAGGAATTCCTAATAGTGCCTGTCATTGCTAGATTTGAGTCATCTCTTTGGGATAAGGTGAATGTAAGTTGATATCTGAAGCTCAGAGCTCCCCTCAGGGCCACCCTGTTTCACAGGTATTTAGATCCCAATTTAGCTCAGGACTCAATCCCTGTGATAGCTTTTGTTCTCTTCTCCAGCCAAAACTTTTCTGGGTCCTGCCCTAGGGAAAAGAAGTGTGAACAGCACTTCCTAGTTGGCTCATTAGGAATTCCACCCCAAGAAACAAACCCTGTAAATACCTAGAGAACCCACAAAGAAGGGGGAAAAAAACTATTACATTAGAGCTAATGAACAAGTTCAGCAAAGTTGCAGAATATAAGATCAACATATAAAAATCAGTTATATTTCCTTTTTTTAAAAATTTTATTTATTTATTTAAGAGAGAGTAGGAAGGGGCAGGGAAGAGGGAGAGAGAACCTCAAGCAGACTCCCTATTGAGCATGGAGCCCCACGTGGGGCATAATCCCACAACCCTGAGATCATGACCTGAGCTGAAGCCACAACCAACAAAGTCAACCAACTGAGCCACCCAGGCACCACAAATCAGTTATATTTCTATATGCCAGCAATGAACAATCTAAAACTGAAATTTAAAAAAAAACAACCTGTTGACAATAGTATCAAAAAGACTAAAATGCTTACAAATAAATTTAACCAAGGAGGTGTAAGAAACGTGCACTGAAAAGAAAGATGAAACAAAACATTCTTGAAGGAAATTTTAAAATACTTAAATAAATGGAAAGACATCCTATGTTCATGGATTAAAAGATTTGACATTAAGATGGCAATATTGCTGAAGTCTATCTAAAAATTCAATGCAATCTCCACCAAAATTCCAATGGCCTTTTATGCAGAAATGAATAAGCTGAACCCAAATTCATAGAAAATTGCAAGAGGCTCTGATTAGCCACAATGAATAGAAAAAGAAGAACCAAATTGATGGATTCATATTTTCCAATTTCAAAACTTACTATCAAGTTATAATAATTAAATGAGGTAGTGTTGGCCTAAAGGTAGACACATAGATCAATAGAATGGACTTGACAGTCTAGAATTAAATTCATACATGTATGGTTAATCAATTTTTCACCAAGGTAAAAAAAAGCCATTTAGTGGAGAAACTGTACAAATGCTGCTAGGACATCTGAAGGTACACACGAAAAAAAATGAATTTGGACCACTACCACATGCCACATGTAAAAATGTATTCAAAGTGGATGGAAGGCCTGAATCTAAGAGCTTAAGGTATATTTGGTATATTTTCTTCCAAGAAAATAGCCACAATTTTCTTCGAAGAAAATATACCAAATATACCTTAAGCTCTTAGATTTGGTATATTTTCTTGGAAGAAAATATAAGGGTAAATCATCATGACCTTGTGTAGTTTCTTAAATATAACACCAAAACCATAAGGAACAGAAGAAAAAAATTAATTGAACTCCATCAAAATTTCAAGTTTTCATGC
Organism: Taxidea taxus jeffersonii; assembly: GCA_003697995.1. Taxonomy (NCBI): domain Eukaryota; kingdom Metazoa; phylum Chordata; class Mammalia; order Carnivora; family Mustelidae; genus Taxidea; species Taxidea taxus. The sequence continues at coordinate 20,065 of ML101194.1, forward strand.
AAAAAATACTATCAGGAAAGTAAAAAGATATCCACAGATCAGGAGAAAATATTTGCAAATCATGTATGTCATAAGGGTCAAGCATCTGGAATATATAAAGAACTCTTAAAACCAAATAAGAAAAAGACTAACAACCCAATTTTAAAATGGTCAAATGGCGCAAACAGGAATTCCTCCAAAGAGATAAAAGTGGCCAATAAGGACATGAAAAAATGCTCAACAGGGAAATATAAATTAAAGTCACAATGAGATTCCACTTTATGCCCAATCAAATGGCTCCAACTGAAAAAAGAAAAAACAAAAACCAGAAAGTAACCCGTGTTGGTGAGGATGTAGAAAAACTGGAACCTCACATATTGCTAAGTGAGAATGTAAAATGGTGCAGCCTTGGGGAAAACAATTTGGTGGTTCCTTAAAAAGTTAAAAATAAGATTACCATACGATCTAGAAATTCTACTCCTAGGTAAAACTAAGAGAATTCAAAACAAAAATTCAAACAAAAACTTGGATGTGAGCATTCACAGCAGTATTATTTATTCATTAATAGCCAAAAACTGGGAACAACCCAATGTCCATCAACTGATGAATGGATACATCAAATGTAGGTGATCCCTACAATGGAATATTGTTCGACCCTAAAAAGGAATGAAGTAGTGATATGCACTACTGTGTGGAAGAACCTTAAACACGTTATGCCAAATGCCTGGAGCCAGTCACAAAAGGCCACATGGTGTATGATTCGTTCCTATGAAATGTCTCAAATGGGCAAACCCACAGGGGCAGAAAGCAGACCCGTGGCTGCCGGAGGCTCGGGGCAGAGCGAAACAGGGAGTGAGTGCCTACAAGGTACGAGATTTTCCAGGTGACACAGAGAGCTGGGAATTAGAGAGTGGAGGCAACTCACAACATTGGGAATGCACCAAAAGCCACACACTTGTATATGCTGAGATGGCCAGAATGGCAAATTTTCTCAAATCCCAGTCATTTTTTAAGAAAAAGCAACCCAAAGAAGGGCAACAAAAATCACATAGGACCAAAAGTGCTTTCTGACTCATTTTCTCATATGTTTTCATAGAAATCACCATAGGTAGGGAAAAGGATACTTTGATTATAAATTCAGGCTACGTGATGAACTGGAAAACCAGAGATTTTAGAGATTGCAAATACCAAAGCCCCTTCGATCCTCTGGGCTCCAGTTACCTCAGATGACGTCCTGGTGTCCACCTGCCCGATGCACAGGCGTGGCCTGGTCTGGATCCAAAGATCACATAGAAAGGCACTGAGTCAGTTCCAAGCCTGACTCATCACAAGACGGGTTAATGGTAAAGTGGGAGGAGAGGGGAAACAATCCACAGTTTTTCCTAACATTTCCTCTGAATTATCCTCATTTGTGGGCAAAATGCTCAAGAATGCTATTTTTAAGGAGTGATGATATTTGGGGAAAATGTCCTCAGAGGAAGGGGAGGTAAGGACTGGGAGAAGTTTGCCCAAACCACAGGGCCTCCGAGCTACAGGCCACATCACCAGCAATGGCCCTAATGAGCTCCGTGTTGGACTCTCCAAATTGAATTACATAATACATTTCCGTTTCATTTCATGAATCACAACTTGGGATACAATGTTCCTGGGTTGCAGTTGATATATTTCAGAGATTACCAAAGATTTCAAAAAGAAAAATCTATTTTATTAAATTCATATGTAAAATGTCTGTATGTCAGCCAACTTATTTATTTTCAAATTTGGGATTTTCTTAAATGCCCTAGTTAGAGCTCAATGTCAAGAGAGTTCCCGATAAACCCATTAATGAATGGTAAGACTGCAGTTGCCCCTGGATTTTTCATTTCTTTTGACAGCTCAGTTCCTGGTTGATGATGGTGGGTTTTATTCCAGCTGCCCCCGTTGGAGTCCCTTGTGGGTGAGAGAGAGAAAGAGCCGTAAAGCTCAGAACAGGGGCAAGGGGAAGCGAAGCTGGTATGCAGGGAACTAGAGACTCGTTCGCTACAACCCTAAGCCCCATATTCAACGAATCCTCTGTGCACAGCAGTGTCCTTGGCGTCTGTCATTGCTCACCCCTGCCCCCGATGCCCGCCCCTTTGCTCAGTACTGGGAATTAGTGTACAGCTTCTAGAATCCAAAAGACACAGGTCCACATTCTAGCCCTGCCACTGTTGGCTGTGCAGCCTTGGGAAGCTTATGTAATCTCTCCAAGCTTCAGGCATTCAGCTGTAACATGGGAAAGTAATAGCACGTATGTCGCAGAGCTGTTCCAAAGACTGGTGGCAGGAGACAGGCAGAGTGATTAGCCCAGCGCCTCCCGCCCAGTAAGCAGTCAGTAAATATCAGCCATGTGTTACTGTGAGCCCACCATTCAAGCAGCAACTTGGACGGAGAATTTCCGGTTCGACTCTTCCAGCCATCTCCTGAGTCGTCAGTCATTTTCAACTGATGATCAAGTTCAGTTTTGGGAAAGCCCGTACTTTCGGAGATGTGGCCCAGCTGTACACCATTAATTCATGCATTCATTCATGCATTCATGCATATCTTCTATGTGCCAGACAGAATGTGAAACAAGGGGAACAAACCTGAGAACAAAACAGTGTCTTCCCTCCAGGTTCTGACTTGGGGGGGGCAGGCAAGGGTTGAGATGGAGACAGGCTGGTTTGGCAAGCGCCGAATGGGATCTAGGTGCCCTGGGAGCAGAGGGAGGCACGTGACCCAGAGCAGGAAGCTGGAAGTACCGTGCCCTCCCTGCCAGGTTGCGCTGTGGGTTAAATGGAGCCGGGGGGAAATGGGAAAGGATGTGTGCAGGGGCTACAGTCCAGAGCTGGGGAGATGCTGAGAACAGGTGCCGGGAATGGCAGTTTCAAATGTCTGTGAGTCCAGGAACTTTACATCTGTCACTCTAAGATGGAACCCACCCCCCATTTTACAGATGAGGAAATAGAGGCCCACAGAGATTCTGCACTTGGTTCAAGGTCATACAGCCAATAGTTAATGGCAACAGCAAGACTCAAGCCCAAAGGTGACTGGCTCTTCCCATAGGACCACACCATCCCCCTTACTCTATCATACCTTCTATGATGAAGATGTGACCGGTATTGGTTTGAGGTCCAAAGAGGCTCTGCTACTTCTGGACTAAGATGCATCCCACCTACTGGCACTGAATAGTCTATGGACTGTCTCATCTCCCCTCCTTCCAGAGCAGCAATGAACAGGCCATGGGTCACTTGAACAGTCCCTGCAGAACAGCCCCTTCGGTCTATGTTCTCACACCTCGACACAACGCAGGTGTGGTGGGGCGTTTTCAGCTCTTACTCAGGAAGACAAAAAACAATCTTTAGTTTACAAAAGAGTAACGTAGCACTATTAGAATGATTGGATTTTTCTTTTTTTAACCCCTAAACACCTATCCGAGGAGGAGGGTCTCTTAGTCATCCAGACACATTGCTATTAACAACCCTGATGACTGATCTTGCCAAAGACAGTTCACAGTGCTGAGAGGCTGGTGTGTGTACCTGGCAGGCTCTGTCCCTCAGGGTGACACTCCTCACCTGACCTGGCATCGCC